>JAJDMY020000768.1:0-188136 GCA_022345705.2 Sabuloglossum arenarium | reverse complement strand
AAGAATTTTCTAGGGAATAGAGGGGCCCAAGGTTGAACAGAGGTGGGAACGGGTTGGTGAAGTTGTAGACAGCATGTTAAGATAATACCAAGGTGGTGCGGGTTGGCCGTGAAGGCAGTGTGGACAAGGGACTGAAACATGATTGGGGTGAGCGATCACCCTGTTGCCTACGGCTCGCGCGAGCACAGGGCGGCATCGCTCTGTTATCTTGGCAGCAACGTTGTGTTGTATTTCTGCATTGCTATCCTATGCTGACATCACAAGTCAAGATAAAGTAAACACTCTCTCCAGTATTACTGTCCCCTGACTCCCGAAAGAAAGAAGCTCCTATGATACATTATGGTGAGACAAGCAGAGTCTCAACACGTCCAAGCAGACATTGTTTTATACAACATCTGCCTTTGAGAGAAATAAGGGGGCGCAAATGGAAGTGCACCAGAAGGAACCAGATCCTACAGCCACATCGCGAAATGAAATCAAGACTATCTCCCAGCTAAACTGCTCAGAGTACTACTTAGACTGGAACCGCTGCCTCCAAGCCAGGTTGGAAGCTCAAACGACTTATCGCTGAACCTGAGTCTTCCTTCCGCAATGGTATGTATAATGTTGATGATGCCAAAAGCTGAAGACCCAAGAGCTCGGAATGCAGCAACGCCGGCGACTGACCAAAGGATAAATGTTAAATAAAAATTATTCGCAACATGTTTGGCTCCGTACGCTTCGCTCACTCCCATAGCTACGACAGCATTCGCTATCATCCAAATCACGACCATGTAAGTACGCACTGCCCGATAGTAGTCTTCCTGCTGCTGAGCCTCGCTGATCAGTTCCTTGGGAGCCTCGAGTCTGTCGCGAAGATTGCGTAACGCTTCGTCGTAACCAGAGTCTATGTCAAGCTGTTCTGAGGGCATTTCCAGCTCTACGGTATTTCCCTTTCCAGACACAGCAGCACCTAGATCTGTATGAATCACGTTGTCTCCTTTGGTACCCCATGTTACATCATGGGTATTGCAAAACGCGTAAACCTGTAGCATGCAAATGTAGCTTGGTAGAAGTGCGAAATATTGTGCTGAAGATGTGAACATGTGCCACGGATCCAGGTACAAGAAGCTCATCACAAAATACAAGCCAACTGTCGATAACGTTGAGACTATCAGATTGGTGAAGATGTTATTGCCCAAGGCGATCTTCGTATTTGGGTTCTTGAGTTGACTGATGACAATGTATAATGCAGCAAATGTTGTGTATGCCATGATGATCGAGTAAACAATCATGCTTGTCATGAACATCTTTTTCGCCCTGTATTGTCGTTTGTAAATAGATTGCTTCCTCATATCGGTAAGGATTTGACATACCCCTGAGGACGGTTACCCATGGAGAGAATAAATTGCGTGGATATCAGGAGAACACATGTGAATCGCAGGATGACGAATATGTAAGTCCCCATGTTGTGGCCGAATGGATCTATTTTGGGATCGGAAAGCGATCCGGCGATAAAGTAGAAAGTGAGGTAGAAGTTTGCCTGTGATCATGTCAGCACTGCTGTTGGAAGCTTCAGAGCTGCGAAGGGGAAGTATAATACCAGGGAGAAATATGTGAACATTAAGTTGACAAACTGGTAGACAAACTCAATGTGCAGCAGGACTTTACGAGTGATCGTATGGTCTGTGCTCCATATCTGTTTGAAATGGATGAGTGAGTACACCGCAGCGAAGAACGCTCCGTTCAGCCATCTGCGGCGTTGAGAGACAAACTCAGGTACGGCGTCTTCCAAATTCAGTCAGCAAAGCAACATCACCATGTGCCATAGGTCATATTCACATACCTGGTACGTCAGTTTCGCCTGTTGCACTCTTTACATACTTGAGCACCCAACGTTCATCTCTTTTTGCAACAAGCTCCCAGCATAGAATACGGTCCTCAGCAAGGTACATATTTGCTGTGAATACGTCTGCATCTTGCCCTTTGAGTGTCTCCCCCTTAAAATATTGACTAAGCGGACCATGACCTGTGTGGTCGTTTTGCAATGCATGATAGCGATAAGCACTCAACGCTCCGGGGAGGACAGTGATATATCCGAAAACAGATTCAAGCGGTTTGTCAAGGATATTCGACATCTTGTACTCGAAGTTTTGTGAAGCGACCAAAGGGTTGAAGAGGCCCAACCAGGCTTTGCCTTTGCCAGCTTTAATTTCACCGCACGCGCCAGCAACATTTGAATCTGTGTCGAAGGCCTTCCAGAGATGATATAGTGAATTGCTTCCTGGCTTGGTTCCAACGTCAAGCAAGATGCATACATTTGGGCTGAGGGCTCTGCCGAATCCGTTAAAGAACCATCGGTGCGAATTAAGTTTCTTCTGGTTTCTTTCCTTGAGGCAGAAGATCATCTGACAGGGTACGATCCCCTTTTCCGCTCCTTTGAATTTCAAATCCGAGTCGAGCGATACCTGCGTTGTATATTCATAGACGTGGGCTGTAACTTCTCGTCCGTTGACCAAATTCTTCGCGATGCCATCCTGATAGACCCCCATTGCGGCCAGAGCGTCCAACGTACGAGGATGGATTTTGCGTCGTCCATCAGCTACAATGCAAACAACGATCTTTTGCCATCCATCCTTCCCCCAGGTGCGAGATTTGGACCGGGAGCAGAAATGTGAAATATTTCTGATTACAGCATGCATGGTCCTAGTGAAATTGATCTCGTCCTCATTGTACATAGTAACACAAATAAACAACTCAGTGTCCCTTAAAGTGCTACCAATATTCTGTCGCAGTTTGTAGCCTCTCGAAACAAAATCATCAGGGTCGCTGGTGACTGCAGTGTACCGCATATGAGTGAACTCGATCTCGTCTCTGCGTGGCAGAAAGCTATATAATATTGTTGGAATTTTGCACTCGAGTATAAGCTCTCCATTGATGAGTTTGACCTCTTTTTTCGCCATCTGAGCTTGTCGAACTCCTCGACGTTCTTGCCTTCCACTCGGTGCGGGTCCGTAATGTTCATATTCGTCCTTGGAATGAGCATCGCATGACGTCGACTCTGATGCAAATGACTTGTGTGACTTTAGGCTTTGCCTTGTATCACGATCTCTCGGCGCGAAGACATCATCTCCATCTTCGTCACCAATAGGTATAGTAGTATCCTCCCTTAGGTCAGAATCTTGTGCCGCATTTTGCCTACCCTTGGCACTAGAAAACAACGGCGCTGGCGGTAAAGGCCGTCTCGAACCTCCTCCATATCTGGATGAGGGCGTGCCCGGCCTCGGGCTCCCATTCAGATCAGCCGGCTCAAAGGGGATATTCGAAGGTGGGGGTCTTGACCACTCTGAGGAGCTCCGGGATGGAGTCCAGGGTCTCGTCGGAGAAGTTCGTCCAGGTGAATAAGCCATATATGATGGAGCATCGCTCGCTGGAGGAGGCATAGATGGCATTGACTGGCTCAAAACTGACGGTGACCGAGAGACAGGTAGCGATGAAATAGATGGCTGGTATGGTTTCCGCGGTGTAGCTGGGCTAAAATGGTCATTGTGACTCTGTAAGCTTAGCTTCTTACGGATCGCTGGCGCATGAGTATACAAAGCACACCTCACAGGATCACCCCCTGCGTTGCGCTGAGAAGAAGTAATAGAAGAGGGGTTTAAGAGGCGCAAAATTTCTGCTTCCTGCTTGTCCTGATCTGAGGTCTCGGGAACTCCAGAGGAACCATGCGCCTTATTTTCCTCTTTCTCTGAAGTCATTGGAAAATGTTGGTGTAAAGGTTGAAATTTGGGAATATGTGCAGCAACAGGACGAACCAGAGGCACATACGGATGATAGTCAGAGGTATCCATAGATGTCAACAAGCGCATGGACGAACTGTGGTTGGCTTGATTAGTAGGCGTCGATGCATCTTCGTCATTCAATTCAACATGATAAGAAGGAGACTCGGAGTAATGAGGCGGCGGAGGCGTGGTCGGCCGATCCATTGTGGAATGCGACGACGCACAATTGCCTAAATTTGTTCGCGCAAGATTCAGACCATACGCGTAACAAAGCTGTTGTCTGAGGTGAAACTAGTGAGTCTTCGAAGGTGTAAGTGTTGTAGATACCTGGTAGGGAAATCTCAGAGCGGTTGTGAAGGTAGTGGAGTGGGTGCACGGGGCCGGTTCGGCCGTTGGTTGTTCTGATGTTGTTTGGAAGCGCAGCGAGACGTTGTCCCAGCAACGACGCATGCCCGAGCTATTAGACTATATCATGTGACTTGAGGCTCCGGCACCATCTCTTTCATTTTTCCGTTGGCATGGCCGGAGACATCGCCCTTTCTGCCAATTGATCGAGTGCAGGCTCAAATGACCTGAGCAATGTCATCCAAACGACTTTCTCCAACCGCAAACCTCCTGCGAACTTCGCGGCTCTTCTCCCTTCCTCCTCCTCTCCCACGACCTCAGCCAGATTTGACGTCTTCGACAACCTTCCACTCTGATACGGCTACCCTACCATATCCGACCCACGCTGCGATAGTCACGCCTCCATCGTCGCTATTTCGGGGGGACTGGGGCCTAAAGAGGCCATTGCCTCTCCGATCGACCACAAATACTACGACACCAACGATCCGAATTGAAGCCATCGATACATTGGAACATATTACGGAGTTCGAATCCGCTGCAGACCATGTTCTCACGGTGCGGAAATGGCAAGAGATGAACATGCCTATCTCTGCCCCAAACGGTCGACGACCAACGGCGACAACGATGAATTTTTTATCGGACAAGCCTCACCGGAGCATTTTCGAGCCAGAGCTGGATAGCACGCATTCAAAGCCGGGAAACCCCACCTCGAATGCACAACGTTGGAAGTTCAAGGGGCCTTGGCTAGCCGGAATGACTGAAGGGGAGTTTAAGAAGTACACTGAACGAGAGATCCGACAACGCAGAACCGAATTCCGGCAGCATATTCGAGAGTATCTATTGGCAATGAAAGCAGCTGAGGAGCGTCGTAAAGCTCTTGAGGATAGCGCGGTATCAGGGACTGGGGGGCGCAAAGTCACTGAGGATGGGATCTCTGAAGACGAACTGCAAAATTACATAATTTCCCTACGCAGCGATAAGAATAATCTTAACGACCTTATCCACCGCTTCCTCGACCTTCCGGAACCTCCAACGATTGGATTTGGCGCCTCAACAACAGCATTGTCCCTGTATTCTGAAACAGGTCCTCCGAAGACCCATCCGTCTGCAGGTCTTTCATATCTTCGCACTTCTTCCCACATCCAGAATCATCCTTGTTTGGGGCCGCAAGCGAATCCAACACCAATACAAGCACGCATCTTACAACCCCGCAGGTCAGCTCTTGGTCATTACAACTATGCAAAACTAGGAGTCGGTGGGGTCGTTAGTCAAGATTCTATCGCTGCATCTTTCCGCCAGGACAGAATTCCGGACGGCACCCAAGGAATAACAAGGCTTGACCCAAGTATACCTGGAGGGGCCAAACTTTGGGTACACCCATCGCAGGCGAGCATTAACGTGGATGGGCGGATCAAGCTCGACACAATACGCGCAAACCCAACGACCCTCGCCATTCACGAAGGAAAGATTCCTGGTGAGATAAGGGGTACAACTGAGACACAGGTCATCCAACCTTTCTCTCAAATATCTAGAAGGATGCCTAGCCTTGCTTCTACGACCCCCACAAGACACGGCTACGGGATTGAACGCCTAAGGCCATCTAACTCAGCGGAGAACGAGAACGATGATGCGTCACAACGAAGCCCTTATAAGGAACGAGAAAACAGCAGGAAGAAGCCAATGAATGAAGTGGAGCCTAGAGCAACTTATCAGGAGCTTCAGGATCTTCTCTTTTCGCAGGACACGAAGAATATTAGATAGGTCTCCGGGAAAAGGATCTCCATCACGTCATTGTAACTCTTCTGTACATTAAAATTGTACTAGTAGCGCTCATTTCACTATCACTGATCGGAATGAAGCCAAGAATTCGAGGAGGCTTCCAGAAGCAATGTTGACTAGCTCGTATATCACGTGATATAATAAGGGCTGGCCCTAAGCCCACAAATTCGCTAAGCCTCAGCCTCTCAATATCTCCGTTATTATATCAACCTACTTGACGACTATCTTCAATCTACTCAAACAACCGCAAACATGGGTCGTGTTCGGACAAAGGTCAGCAACTGTCATAAAAAACTCTCGTGTGTTATCATGCTGACAATTGTCGATGTTTAAGACAGTCAAGAAGTCGGCCAAAGTTATTATCGAGCGATACTATCCTAAACTTACCCTCGACTTCGAGACCAACAAGAGGATCTGCGATGAAATTGCCATCATAGCTTCCAAGCGCTTGCGCAACAAGGTAAATGCTCATAACACATCACACCCGAATTCTTCATGTGGGCTTCTGTTCAAATCGCCAGACATACTAACATAATACATTACTGAAAAGATTGCCGGCTACACTACTCATTTAATGAAACGTATCCAGCGAGGACCAGTCCGTGGCATTTCTTTCAAGCTGCAGGAAGAGGAACGAGAACGGAAAGATCAATATGTTCCCGAGATCTCAGCTTTAGACTTCACACAAAACTCTGAGAGTGGGCTTCTGGACGTCGATCCTGAGACAAAGGATTTGTTGAAGAGCCTTGGGGTGCGTTTTATTTCCTTGTTCGGCTTTGGCCTGGTTCACTAGACTCTACAACAGGTTATACGGATAAGATGGTTGAAGACCACAGGCTGATGCTAGTTCCATAGTTCGACTCCATCCCCGTCAATGTCGTTCCTGTGGCCCAGCAGCAGGTTACGGAACGTCCTCGTCGATTCGGCGATCGCCCACCACGGAGAGAGTAGAACCATACTCCCATTACTCCATTTCCCGAGATTCTCTTTATGAAATAATCGTGGAGGGATGACAAATGGATCACATGTGCTACTCAGCTATTTCCATTCCCACTAGGCTTGGTTCTACGAAAGAAATGTGAGATCAGAATCAACCATTAGGTGTCGCCGAGTCTTCTTTTCTGAAGACGAAGCTTGATTGCCAAATACTTTATCCAGTGAAACGGTGATATGCATGTGAAAGCAGGTAACGTCAGATTTATATGCGTCAGCCGGAAACGATGAGAAGTCCAAATCCAAGCTTTGACCTCCAACATATATACTCCATGTTATTATCCTGTTGCAATAGTGGAAGTGACGACCGGTATGTTCACTCATATCTAATTAGACTACTATTTTATTGCAAGGTGGCTTTTATCGAGCTCACTTGCTCTTCTCTTGTCTCAAATGAAGATCTGTTGGCTTATCGAACTTGTCTGCAATATCAGTGAACCACTGTGGACGTGGATCGCGCTGAAAACAAGTCCATCCAACTACCGAGCGAGGTAATTCATCTCTGGGATAGCATCGTAAAGCGTCATGGCTGAGAGCCATCTGGAAATAAATCATAGACCCCAATCATTTTCCTCATCGTCATTTTTTTGACTTTCTAAAATCCCTCGTTGTCTAGCATTTCCCAGTTCCTTGGGTAAATGCCCTTCCACCAACAGATGCTTTCTGTCGAGTCGTTCGCCATCTTCTAGCGACGGCGGCGTGGGAACATTCCCTTTCTGAGAGCCAAAGTTCTCCCTAATCGTGACAATAACCCTCCCCCCCCCTACATTCTCTCCCCTTTCTCTCGCAAGTTCTTTATCTTCCGCTCTTCTTCGGGCCTCTTTCTCGACATCAACCTGTATTCCCTCCAATTCCCTAGCCAATTTCGTAATTTTGTGTCCTCCACCCTCAACGTTCCGTCTCCTCTCCACCTCATCGAGAAAGACAATATCTGCTGCCAGGACCTCTCTCATCCAAGCTGGCTCCTCACTCAGCTGCACTCTCACGTACATTGCTCTTCTCTGGCAAGTCTCAGAGCACCACTTTTCGAGGCACTCACGGGGCACAATTTTCATGCCGCCCTCCTGTCTCCCAACCCTCAGGATTCGAAATTGAGCCTTGGTATTCTGAAGCTGGCGGGGGCGCGGGCAGAGCACATAACCGCACTTCTCTCCGATGTTACGTTCCTGTATCAATCCGTCGAAGTCAGCAGGTTGGAAGGGGACGAGTAGAGAGCGGACGGTGAAGGCATCGTCGTGAGAAGGATCAGCGGGATCAGCGGTCGCAGAGGAGGGGAGATCAAGAAGCGTTTCGGTAGCATTGAGAATGATAAATTCTAGGTCTTTGCGTTGTTGAATGAGTTCTGCGTGGTAAATAGCTGTTTGATGGTCCCGCTCTTCTTTGGCGAGGGAAGATGTGTTTCGCATGGATTTCGAAGCCATGACGATGATTATGATGGCAAATTGCTGCAATGATTTCAGAAGTTATGGATCCTTGTTGTGCAGAGATTCTCGGCGTTGTTCTGCAACATGAATTTTGAACGGGTCAATTTATGCCACTGGAGCTACATGCCACACGTGCCCCGCCACAGACATGATTGCCATTGTCAGCATTTTACCGACTACTTCGCATCGGACGCCTCTGAACAACGACCATATAATACTAATAGCTTCCATGCGGGACTTTGGATGAGGTAGCTCTTGTTTGTATCTATCCCATCGCTCGGTATGTGGGTGTTGTTATTCATCTTCACCTTGAGTTCTCCCCCCAGTCTACGAGATCTAGATCCCTAACCTATGTTTCCACAGTTTCAGTTGCTGACGTATGCTGCTAATCCAGTCTGCCATCCACAAAACATTGATGCACCTGCTGCAAGGTGCAGAACAGCACACTTAAACCAACCACCGTATCAGGCGCTCTGCTAAAGACTATCTCTCAAATATATCTTTCGATATCGATACAAAATTACAGGTTATTCAGCAACCTGATGCGCTTTGCATTGTGAGACGCTGGACATTGGTAACGATAGTCTTGAGCTAGAGCATCGGTGTAGAGCTCTAACTCCTGTTTTGGCGAGTTCGATCGAACATGGCATTCTCACCATTCAAGGTCAAGGCTCTCTACGAGTTCACCTCTCAACATGAGGACGATCTCAAATTCCCCGGTGGCCAAATCATAACCGTCACAGCCAAGGAAGATGAAGAGTGGTACTGCGGCGAATATATAGATGCGTCTGGAGTGAAACAGGAGGGGATTTTCCCGAAGAATTTCGTCGACCGATACGAGCCTGAAACACCTCCTCGGCCATCGAGGACTTCCAGACCGAAGAGGGAAGCTGAGCCTATCCAACTACCTCCCGCAGATGTCGAACCTCCTCCGCCTAGTGCTACTGAAAATCGAAACTCCGCTGAGGAAGCCTTGAAAGAAGAGCTCCCTGCGAAATTGGCGTTAAAAAGCACAAAACCAAGTCCAGCTCCTAGGAAGGCGGATCCGGCTGCCTCGCCCAAGGCATCAAAGTCCGCCTTCTCTACTGATATGCCTTCAAAACCATCAGACTTACAAGGAGGCGTATCAGTGAACAAGGCCGCTCCAAGACTGCCGACTGGAACGAAAGAGGCTCCTCCTCCACCAGCTGCTGATAAACCTGGGGGTAGCACATTCCGTGACCGTATAGCTGCGTTTAATAAGCCCGCAGCTCCCCCAATTGCGCCTTTCAAGCCTGGAGGGTTGAGCTCAGGTAGCTCTGGGTTCATTAAGAAACCCTTTGTTGCCCCTCCTCCGAGTAAGAATTCATATATCCCAATTCCTCGTGAGCCCCTACCGCAGAAGATGTATCGTCGGGGAGAGGATCCAGAGATTATTGGTCGAGCATCCCAGGGCGACGATTGTGCAGGTAAGGCTGCACCGGTGATACCATCCCAGAACGCAAGCGAAAATGAGGACCAGCCTAAGCCTACGAGCTTGAAGGAAAGAATTGCACTGTTGCAAAAGCAACAGCTAGAACAGGCAGCTCGTCACGCTGAAGCGGCACTCAAGAAGGATAAACCCAAGCGGCCACCGAAGAAGCGTGCAGAATCCCATGATACCGTTGAAGATCAGGTTGATGCAGCAGGCGCGGATTTGGTAAAGGCAGATAGCGCTGAGGCGGCTGGCAAGCGGTCTCTAGATAGCAACCATGAGGAGGCCCATGCTCCTGCAAAAGCGTCTACCAGACGCAAGCCATCAAGGGAACCTTCTCAAGCAGATGTCCCAGTCACCTCTCTACGAGGCATCGCAAGTGATGCAGATGATGCAGATCAATCTGGTGGCGGAGAAGATGCAGGGGAAGCATCTACAGGCCGAGATGACAGCGATGAACAGTCCAAAACACCTGCTCCTGGTGCGAAAGCCCCCAAGACCCCTGGTCATGAAACGAGCGACAATGAAAGTGAGGACACTGAAGATGAGAAGGGGGAAGGTGAAGAAGAGATAGATCCAGAAGTCAGGCGAAGAATCGAGATTCGGGAACGAATGGCTAGGATGAGTGGAGGAATGAGTATGCATGGGATGTTTGGCCCTCCTGTGGGAGTGCCCCCCCTACCTGCCGGAGGCGCAAGGAAGAAAAAACCCGGTGATAAAAGGGCTGCTGGTGACCCTGGAGATGCGTCAATTGCTGTATCACCACAGGCATACAATTATGCACTGGTGCTGGCACTTCCCGGCATGCAACCTAAGTCGAGGACTCCGGAAGACTTGGACAAGCGCTCAGCTTTTGAGAAAAATGACGAAACAGAAGTTGAAGACGTTGATGATGTGAAGAAGGATGTATCTATGCAGCCTCGGCTTGAAGAGAGAAGCCTATCTCCACCGTCTTTGCCTCAAGGTAAGTCACGTATACATATTGTCCAGATTTGAGTTGGCTATGTCGGAACGTGTGGCTTATTAGTCTACCAGATCGGCCAGTTCCCCCGCCTCCGCCGTCTGCTGAGAGGGTTGCTCCTCCACCTGTACTGGCGGAGCGGGGTGCGCCTCCTCCGCCTCCTGCAGAATGTGGGTAGTTTCTTAAAGCGATGTTGAATGTAACTAAGATATTTCACTTAGCCCGTCCATTCCCTCCACCGACACCAAACAGGCCTCTATCGCCAAGTGCGGGATCTGAATCCGATGATGAAATGTCTCTATACACCAAGGGACAGTCGATAAGTACTCCTACCGACTCCGGTCCAGAAACCCGAGCTCCCTTACCGCCACTTCGAGCCGGTGGTGCTCCACCCATCGCGAACAGACCTGATCCTGGTGAAAATGCAGGATCACCTGAAAGCAAACAAGCATCATATTTCAGTACCAACCCAACGTCACCCACTTCTCCCACCACCCCGGGTCCCAGTAGGAGACACAGCAAAATCCCACCCATTCCAATGGCAAGTGCAGAAATTCCTCCGGCGTCGCAGACTCGGCCTCCACCCCCACCTCCGCCAGGGGTACCTCCTAGCCGGAGGTCTACTGGAGACGATAAGATAATGACACCATTGACCCCAAAGCATATGGCATCAAATAACAGTGACGAGGAAGTTACCGAGTATGAGGGTGATTATGACACAGATATTGCTGCTGGCGCTACTCATAAGGACGCCTTGAAAGCTCATGAAAGAGAATCGAGCTACGATGACAGTACAGCTGAAGAGAATTCGAATCGCTCCCCAGTCATTCCTCCTTCTAATATTCCGCCTCCTATACCGCATAATTCTGCTCCACGAGCCGTACCGCCCCCTCCACCATCACAGCCTCCCAAACCTACTAGACAGTCCTCGGACATGCCAAGAGCTGCCCCCCCTCCTATCCCTCCACCAAGGGAGGCTCAAAGCATGGAGGAGGACGGTGGATATGACCCTTATCGGTACACAGCAACTGGCCATAGCGGCCCTTTGTCGCATTTTCCGCAGGCTCCCGCTGCTGAACTTGATGACGAAGAGGATCTATACTCTGCTCCTCGTGTGCGGCAGCCACAACAGCTGTCACTACGACAGGATAGATCCTATCCTCCAACGCCTTCTGTCCCAACACCCAGTAGGACACCGACGTCTGCCCCTACCAAGTCATTGGAAATTCAAAGAATGCAGTCTACCGCCAGGCGATCAATAGAGCAAAACCGCCCATCCGGGGAACGTGGATTAATTGCGAGTGATATCTACTTAGGAGAGAACAGTTATTGGTGGGCGCAACCAAACACGCCTCCCCCAGCGCTACAAAATCGGCGCGATGTTCTCTATGAAATCGAGGAATCAAGTTCATCTCAGGGTGGAAAGACTACTATATCTAAGGACGTCTACGTCCTCTTCCACGACTACTCTCAGACAGTGATAACGGCCCATTTTGACGCTCGAAACCCGGCCGACGTGGTCCTAAACCAGCGCCATGAACCGCCGCCTCCGACACTCAGGCAGGATCAATTGGAAGAAGCTCATACTCGCTTCGGACCACGGATATCGGAAATTGTTGCAGCGAAACAGAACACTAGCGTTGGCGATAGTGAGCCCCACACCCTAGTCCTTGAGCTACTTAAGCAGATCCCGGATGTGCTTAACCCTGTCGGAGTGCGTGCGTACGGTGCCCTCGTCTACGCCAACCTCGCCAATGCATCATTTCAGCAGTTTGACGAAATACGCGCTGGCGACATAATCACGCTGCGCAATGCCAAGTTCCAGGGCCATCGTGGGCCGATGCATCAAAAGTACAGTATGGAGGTTGGCAAGCCGGATCATGTAGGTATTGTAGTAGATTGGGATGGCACAAAGAAGAAAGTCAGGGCATGGGAGCAAGGCCGCGAGAGTAAGAAAGTCAAGATAGAAGGCTTCAAATTGGGTGATTTGAGAAGCGGTGAGGTAAAGGTCTGGAGAGTTATGGGAAGGTCATGGGTTGGCTGGGAGGGGCAAAGCTAGTAAGAAAGAAGTGCTGGTTCTCTCTTTTGTTTTTAAGCCAAGGAAGCGAGTGGCTTTTGCAGAGATGGTGAGGGGAGTAGCTGTTTTGATGAGATGAAAATACAGTAGTGGACGCTTCAGAGGATGTATGCTTTGCATTTGGATAGCCGACACACAACGGGGCAAATATCGTTCTAAAATGCCAAATGCACAAGCCATCGCCCATCCTCGGCCTTATTGGCTTGTTAGATCTTCTGTCGATGCCCTTGTATATACAAAGCATGGTTCCCAGGCTCTTCCCCTTTACTAAGGATTCCTCGAGTTCCTGGTCGACCATCAATTGACGAACTAGAGGATAATTCTCATGCGCTGTCGCCATGATCAGCTCAAAATAAGCAGTTTAAAATCCAAACATCTCCTTGACCTTTCTATCCTTTCCTACAATTAACCTTAGCTGCTTCCCTTTACCCTCAAACAATCCCCTACGCAGCGCGTCGGAATAGAGTTCGTATGCAGGATAATCTAGAGTCTTGCTTATCAGCGATAGACAGGAGCAGTAGTAGCTTCTCTTTTTCGGGCCTTTCCCTTTTGAATGCGCTTGATTAAAAAAGGGGAGGGGTTGAACAGTTGAAAAGTGTACATACAGCCGTCTACGAATTTGACTACTTGCTCGTCGGTCATACCGGTCCCCATGGAAGCACGCAGCGCGGCCTCCTGCTCTAGCCGCCAGTCATAAACGTACTGGGTATTTTCGGCGTCGCTATAAGAAGGATCCGTTGGAATTTTTGCAGAGTAGTAAGAAGAGGGGAGGTATAGACATACATATGAATGAGCGCGTCCAGGGAGCTGTCAAGAAGTTAAAGTGTCAGCTTCCTTTCAGCCAAAAACACGGGAGCAAATTAGTTTTTAGAGACGCACTCAGTCAATGCATCATATTCTTTCAGCTTGTCATTCACAAATTTCAGATCCACCAGCCAGTGTTTCCATAGCGTCCCTTTTTGGCTCTGTTTCGCATCCTCCCACTTCTTCCTCATCTCTTCAAACCTCAACGCCCGAAACCCTACGCACCATCCCTCAAAGATTACGACCTGCAATTTAGTTGCGCTTCCAAGCAAGTTGACTTCCTCCCACGTGCTTTCATCCGCGCGATCCCCCTCGCCGTTAAATGCAGACTTATCATACACAGGGAGCTTTGCGTGTTGGTGGGTCTTTAGGGCTTCGAAGAGAGAGATGCCGAGGGCGACGTCATGCGTGCCGGGCTCACCGCGATGTTGGATGAGAGCGTTGGCAGGGTGGGAGGCGGCGAGTGATTTTTGTGCATCGTGGGGAAGGTAGAGGTCGTCTATTGAGAGGACAACAATAGGAAGACAAAAGGGCGGAGAGCGAAGTATTGTGGCAATTGTTGAGACCTGCGACCACCACACGATCGGTGAGTGCAGATCCAACGGTGGTAAACACAGAATAACTAGAATAACCAGATGGTAAAATCCTATATCGGGCTTGTGACATGTCCTACCAAGGTAGTCTTCCCCACACCTTGCACGCCGTTTATGCCCAGAAAGAGCGGTGGCAAGTCCGTGTCCCTGTCATTCTTCTTCCGTCGATGGGCTTGTAGCTGCTCAAGGATGAAAGAAATACAACGGGCGGACTTGTCATCGACTATCTCTTGCATTTTGATACGAGTTGTAGACGTGTAGGACAGCATTGCTTTCATCTCCAAGGGAAGCGAAGAGCTCCATGACGATGATGTCACATATATTCGTTCACGCAAAGGTTCTTCTCTACCCGTTCAAATCCCTATTGTTCTTCTCCTGGTATTGATCTCTAGATGGAGATAGTTGAAGTCGTACAGCGTTTATTAGTACGCGCAGTATTGGCAAGTGGCTTGTTGTAGCTCCCATGTGAAAAAGTTTCCCCTTCACACCTTCATGCCTCGGCAATTCCTCGCACTCATCCCGGAAGCCGAAAACCATCCATATTGTCCTACTCCTCCATTCGCCATTCGCTCCCACTCCCCTTCTCCGTTCCTCCTCTTCGTCTTGAGAGCTCTCCTCCGTCAGAATCTATACTATTCAAATACCTTTGTCGACTTCTGGAGCTATAACCATGTCTGAACTTCGTTTCGACAACCAAACTGTTGTCGTCACAGGCGCTGGTGGTGGACTAGGAAAGGCCTATGCCGTTTTCTTTGGGTCCCGTGGTGCGAACGTTGTCGTTAATGACCTCGGGGCTTCATTTAAGGGAGAGGGAAAGTCCACAAAGGTGTGATTATATCCTGCGTTGGCATACCATTCGGTGGAATCTCTTTTACTAATCGTGACATGTGCACAGGCTGCTGACGTCGTTGTAGACGAGATTCGCGCTGCAGGCGGGAAAGCGGTTGCCAACTACGACAGCGTGGAGTATGGGGACAAGATCATTGAGACAGCCATTCGAGAGTTTGGACGGATTGATGTCTTGATCAACAATGCAGGGATTTTGAGAGATATTAGTTTTAAGAATATGAAAGACGGAGATTGGGACTTGATCATCAAAGTTCACGTCACAGGACCTTACAAGGTGAGTGTATACTAAATCCGCTAAGGAAGAGGTGAGGATGACGGCTAATGTAGAGTTTGGTCAGTGTACAAGAGCTGCCTGGCCACACTTCAGAAAACAAAAGTATGGACGGATAATAAATACTGCTTCTGCCGCCGGACTTTTTGGGAGTTTTGGGCAGGCCAACTATTCTGGTACGTCGTAGCTTAAAATTTTGAAGGGCGTATGATTGACCATGCAAATAGCTGCCAAACTATCACAGGTGGGCTTCACTGAGACCCTGGCAAAAGAAGGATACAAGTACAATATTTTTGCCAATGTGATTGCACCAATAGGTATGTCCTCAGACAGCCCTCTGGTTAATACACCATAAGATGCACGGCTTGCTAAATGTTTTTAATAGCCGCAAGTCGTATGACCGAAACTATTATGCCCCCAGATGTGCTGGAAAGCCTAAAGCCTGAATGGGTCGTGCCACTGGTTGCTCTTCTTGTTCACCCAACAAACAAAACGGAGACTGGCTCCATCTTTGAGGTAGGCGGTGGTCATATGGCGAAGCTGCGCTGGGAACGCGCCAAGGGTGCTCTATTGAAGACGGATTCGACATTGACTCCAGGGGCCATTTTGAAAAAATGGGTAAATGTCAACGACTTCTCAAAGCCCAGCTATCCGCAAGGGGCCGCTAATTTTACGGAACTCCTTGAGGAGGCACAAAAATTGGGAAGCAACGACAAAGGGGAAGCGCTTGACTTCAAGGATAAGGTTGTGCTGATTACCGGCGCAGGTGCTGGGTGAGTTGCTCTTAAAGTCATCATTTCCCTGAGTTGGAACAAAAATCTGGTTATTGATAGGGTTAAATAATAGGCTTGGTCGTGCTTATGCCCTTTTATTTGCCAAACTCGGCGCATCGGTAGTGGTCAACGACCTTGTAAACCCCGACACCGTGGTTCAGGAGATCCAAAAAGCTGGTGGCAAAGCCGTAGGCAACAAAGCATCTGCAGAAGATGGTGAAGCAGTTGTCAAGTCGGCAATAGATGCTTTCGGTCGTATAGATGTCGTGGTCAACAACGCCGGAATCCTGAGAGACAAAGCTTTCACAAACATGGATGATAAATTATGGCATGATGTCATGAATGTCCACCTTCGAGGAACGTACAAGGTCACAAAGGCTGCTTGGCCCTATTTCTTGAAACAGAAGTATGGAAGAGTGGTCAACACCACCAGCACGAGCGGTATCTATGGCAACTTCGGGCAGGCAAATTATGCCGCAGCTGTACGTTCATTTTCTATTCCTTGCATTTATTGGTCGATTGACCCAGACCCTGAAGTAATCAAGTCCTGACCATGAGCGTAGAAACTCGGAATATTAGGCTTTTCCAGAGCGGTGGCGCGCGAAGGTGCAAAATACAACATCTATGTGAACACAATCGCTCCTAATGCTGGTACAAATATGACCCGCACTATCATGCCAGAGGAGATGGTTCAAGCATTCAAGCCTGATTACGTTGCTCCCCTGGTGGCCCTACTTTGTAGCGACAAAGTCCCAAAGCCCCCAACCGGAAATCTTTATGAAGTCGGCAGTGGCTGGTTCGGGCGCACGAGATGGCAGCGCAGCGGAGGCCATGGCTTCCCTGTCGATGTTAAATTGACACCGGAGGCCATCCTGAAAGTCTGGAAGACGATCATTAATTTTGATGATGGACGGGCAGATCACCCAGAAGACACTCAGGATGGGCTGAAGAGCATCATGAATAACATGCAGAACAAGAGCAGAGGAACTAAGGCCCCTGTAGGGCCCAGGGTCAACCAGGGGATTCTAGACAGTATTGAGAAGGCAAAGAAGGTAAAGGCTAGAGGAACGGAATTTATCTATGATGATAAAGATGTCCTGCTTTACAGTTCGTATCTTTTCCCTGAGACTTTCCAAGGGACTGAAAGCTAACATTCTACATAGATCTCGGTCTTGGGGCTAAGCGGACCGAGCTCCCTTGGGTGTTCGAGGGTTCCGAGAATTTTGAGGTTCTCCCAACGTTTGGTTAGTGATATCGCCTTGACGGGAGGCCATGTTGTACCACTAATATCGCTGAAAATAGGAGTTATACCCCCTTTCAACGCCCAAACTCCTTTCACCTATGATGAAATCTTGCCTAACTTCTCGCCAGTAAGAGCACCAGTCTAGCCGATCCATAAGGCCCTGGTATTGACATTATATGCGTAGATGATGCTCCTCCACGGCGAACAGTACCTAGAAATACGAAAATTCCCGATTCCTACCTCAGCAAAACTCATATCCTATCCCAGCCTCGTCGACGTTGTGGACAAAGGTAACGCTGCCGTGGTGACGGTTGGAAACATCACCAAAGATGCAAACACCAGCGAAGATATCTTTTACAATGAAAGTACCATCTTTATTCGTGGCAGTGGCGGATTCGGCGGTCCTTCCAAGGGTGCCAGCCGTGGCGCTGCAACGACGACTCACAAGCCTCCGCAACGGAGCCCTGACAAGGTGGTCGAGGAGAAGACCACAGAGGAGCAAGCGGCTCTTTATCGTCTCTCTGGCGACAGAAACCCCCTCCACATTGACCCTGGGTTTTCGAAGGTCGGAGGTTTCAAAGTCCCTATCCTGCACGGTCTGTGCTTCTTTGGAATTTCTGGGAAGCACATCTACACCACCTATGGCCCGTTCAAGAACATCAAAGTAAGGTTTGCTGGCACAGTGTTGCCTGGCCAGACACTGAGGACGGAGATGTGGAAGGAAGGTAACCGGGTAATCTTCCAGACGAAGGTCGTAGAGACGGGTAAGCTGTGTATCGCAGCGGCGTCTGCGGAGTTGATTGGTGAGAAGCAGAAGCTGTAGGCATGGCTGTAGATATGAGATTTTGGAAGTTGCTAGGTCACAAAAGGGAAGAGCAGAACGCTGCTCCGCCCTTCTCTTTGTACAATTTATCCTGTGGCCATTGTTAAATACGAGGATTGCATTTGGTTCGCATTACTTATATAATGCTGCTTCGACATAGATCGCGTGTTTTCTACGGTCGGCTCATGAAAATAGGAGAAATAATAACATCCAAACATAAATTCATCATATCGCTTCCGAGGAATGATCCAAGGGGCAACGAGTAGCCAAAAGTTGTACGTATCATATTATGCCGTGACCGAAGTGTTTAGCAAAGAAAAAAGAGAGAGAGAGAGAGAGAGAGAGAGATCAGTATTCTGCATAGTCTCCCTTGGCCGCGATGACTGACTGCTGATTGCCTTGACCCTCTACGAGACATGCCTACCGCAAGAGAAAGAAAGAATTCCTCCTCTAGAGGCCGATCTGCAGCTTTCTATTTTCGAACATCATTACCCTGGACATAATATTAGAATTAATTTCCACCGATGAGACTCTTCGAATTTTTAGTACTGGTAAACAGCTGGCATTTTAGAAGAAAAGAATATATATATATAGATTTTAGGGTGCAAAATGTAGAAAGGATACCTAGAACATGCCACTGACAGCCGTCTATTGTTTGGTGCAATACATTTATTTTCCTGTAGTTGAGCCAGTTCATTGCAAAGACTCCGCCATCGACTTCCCTCATGAAAGTCATTTATTAGTACAGGTTCTCCCCACCAGGGCGAGGAACCTGCTTTCACGGGATCTTTTTTGGACACTGATGACCTTCGATCCCGTAGCCGGCATCACCAACCATCGGGACCATAGCAATTCATTTCCACACCACCACCTTGGTCATTTATTTTTCTTGACAGCCATGACCGTTTGTCCTGCACCCAGCATCCTGTTAAGCCTCCAATACATATCCACTCCCATAACCACGGCTAGCGCCAAGTATGGAACATACAACTGTCCGAGGCTAAATTTCTGTGCCATGGTGAAAGCTTCCCAGCTCAGGAAATCGGCAATGCAGGTCATTGTTGTTAAGCCGCATTGCAGCGAGAACGGGAGGAGGTAGAGAGGAAATTTGGGGTCATCTATCGAGAAACATGTGAGTCCACAAGGTGTTCCAATATCTGATCAATTGCGTCTGAAGAACTTACCTCTGAAAATAGCCCCTATAGCCCAAATACTAAAAGGCAAATGATAGAACGCCTCCATCCACACATAGAACCTGAACCACGACGGCGGGTCTATAAAGTAGCGGTCATCGTACGTATTGATGTACCAAGTTCTGATGCGAATGGCAAATTGTGGCCTGATGGCTTCGGGGTAGAGCGGAACTAGGTCGATCACTAAAGCGCGCGAATGTCAGCAGTGGCGATAGCACTTGCGGTGGCAGATGAGACTTGCGTAGTAGAGTAGGAACGTGGATGATGAAGAAGATAAGATAGACAAGATCGAGCTTGCGAGACCAAATCGACGCGGCCATCTGAGGAGAGGATGGAGAGGACATCCTACCGAGCAGTTGTGCTCGCGTATTCAAGCTCAAGCCTAAATCTGATTGGACACAGCTTTCTAAGCTCCGTCCGGTAGCTTGGAGGTCAACTATCAAGGTTAATTGGAGTTGGTATAGCACCGACTGGTCGATTCCGTCATTATTATCATTCCCTTCCGCACGTCTCCACGCCCTCACATCCTCACCAGCTTTCCAAACGAAATACCCTCTCGCAACCTCCTCACTCTCCGACTCTCAATCTCATCGATAATCCTTTTCGGAACTGTAAGATGACTGCAAAGACGATCCTGATCACCGGCGCGACCGGGAAACAGGGCGGAGCTCTCCTCTCCGCTCTCCTCGCGCTCCCCAGCAATCCTTTCCGTGTCCTCGCCCTGACCCGTAACCCTGACTCCCCTTCCGCCAAATCTCTCGTTGCCAAATCCCCCTCCAGCATCTCCGTCGTAGGAGGCAACCTCGATCATCCCGACCCCATCTTTACCGCGGCCGGCGGTCATGGTGCCATCTGGGGCGTCTTCAGTGTCCAGGTCCCCGGCAACGAGGAGAACCAGGGAAAGGCACTCATTGATGCTGCGATCAAACATGGCGTCTCGCATTTTGTATATACGAGTGTAGATCGAGGTGGTCCCAAATCGGACGACACTCCCACTGATATATCTCACTTCGCGGCCAAACATCACATAGAGAAGTACCTCCAAGCCGAGACCGCTTCGAAGGATATGACTTGGACTATCCTCCGCCCTGTCGCGTTTCTCGAAAATGCATCTCCTGGCTTCTTGGGCAAGATGTTCGCTACGGCGTGGAAATATCAACTTCCAGCTACGAAACCTCTCCAACTTGTCTCTTGTGCAGATATTGGGCACTTCGCCGCCCTGGCTTTCGTGGACCCTGAGAAATGGCGTAATCGCTCGATCTCGCTCGCTGGTGACGAGCTCACGTTCACACAAGCCAACGAGATCTTCAAGACGGTTACCGGGAGCCCTCGCGGGATGCCTACGACGTATTGGTTCATCCAGTGGGCCATCTTGAGCTTGGTGAAGGAATTGAGAGTCATGTTCAAGTTTTTTGCGGATGAGGGATATGGCGCTGATATTAAGGAGCTGAAGAAGATCCACCCAGAGTTGATAGATTGGAAGGCATGGTTAGAACAGAGTGCACATGTCAAGAAGCAGAAGTGAAAAGTCTCGCTCTTGCTGTTCATTGAATGCTCTTAATGATAGTATCTCCCTAGCTTTGCGGTTAACGGTCTTGTGATATATACTGAACTTTGTAAGGTTCAGTGATTATGTATGGAGGGGGAAAGAGACCAGCCCGTTCATATTTCAATTGAAACGTGACAATTTCTTAGGCAATTTCCTATCCCCGGAAAATCTAGTGTATGCCTCCTGGTCTGGATTGTTATGAGCCTAAGTATCTGTATCCGGCGAAAATATATGGATGATCATACCCCCAAAAAGCCAAACACCAATCCATCTAAAGGAAAAGCTCATGTCGCGAACGGCGATTCGTGAGCACGGTCATATACTGTACAATGTGCAATCTAATATGAAGAAGACCCAACCCCATGTGACAGCCATTTTCAATCCATCTCAATACTCGTATCCTCGTCCTCGTCCTCGTCCGTATCGTTTTTTATTATCCGTCCAGGAGGTCCTAAACTTGTGGTCACTGGTACTACTAGTTCTTGCTTTCCGCCTTTCCTGCCAAAGAAATCATCCGTCCGAACGCCTCTCACCTCACTAGGATCTACCCCTTCCATCGGCTCATTCTTTTCCATCTTATTTCTGATAAACTCTCGCACAGGCACCATCGCGGCATCCCGGCATGCCTCCTTGATATCACTGCCAGACATGCCGGCTGTAACACGCACCAGATAGTCCATATCAAAGTCATCTTTGTCAAGCTTTGTGTCTCGGAGAATAAGATCCAGGATACGCCTTCGCTGGGGAGCTGCAGGTAGAGAGACAGGAAACTTCTTGGGTAACCGGCGAAGAATGGCTTCATCGATATCTTGTATGCGGTTTGTTGCGCCGAGAATAAGGATTCGCTCGGGATGGCCTAGTACGTTTGCCGAGGTGAGGCCGTCCCAATGGGTCATGAATCTGGATAAAGATCGCATTAGCAATGATGCCTCTTGCTCAGTATCTTCAGCCGATGCGAGATCTCTTCTTAGATATTACATACTCAGCCTTCACCATGCCACTAGCTTCGTGCTCTCCCGTCCTTCTCGTGCCGAGAACAGCATCAATTTCATCAATGAACACGATACTAGGCTGTAACTTCCTCGCCAGCGAAAATACCGCTGCAACCAGCTTGTTTGAATCCCCGTACCATTTTTCTGTCAGCGTCGAGATATGAAGATTTATGAAGCAAGCGCCGCTTTCATGAGCCAGGGCTTTCGCAAGCATGGTCTTGCCACAGCCAGGGGGCCCATATAGGAGGACTCCAGCTGGAGCCGAAAGAAGAGCCGATGAATGAGAATACAGATGAGGGAGAGTCAGCGGGTAGATGACTGACTCTTTGAGTTCTTCGATGATGTCGTTGAGACCGCCGATATCTTATATTCAACCCATTCCCCTCCCTATCAGTTATGAGATCCTACAGGTTTCGCTACATATTTTACGTGTAGCCACGAATATGAAATGAGCATATCTTGTAAGTGATACAACATACCGTTAAAGCTCACCCTAATATCCTCCGGCGCAACGACCTCTGTGGCGATCGTCTGCTCATACTGATTCAATACCAAGTCCTCTTTCCTAACTCTCTTTGCCCCATCCTCTATCCCTTCGCGGCCCGAATACGTCTCGTCTAGTCTCCTCAGCACGGCAGCGGACTTCCGTCGTGCTTCCTCTTTCTTATCGGCTTCAGGGTCAAGACGCGCAAGGACATATCTGACAAGGTAGTAGACGGATATTGGCTATTATCACTATAAATCAACTCCTTTCTGTTCATAGATGAAGGCCTACTCAATATATTCATGCAAAAGCATTGCAAGCCTGCTCCTAGCCGTGAGGACAGGCCGAGCTATGTAGACTTACAGCAGCGGCTAGAAGTATGATATCCTGCAAGATCTTCAGCTTCCGTCCCGACCCAGTCGACATCTTTATGGGTCGTGTCTAGCTAGTCTCAAGGCGTGATGTTAAGCAGCAATGCTGTTGAGGATGTTTTCACAGTTTTCTTGCTTCTTTGCCATCAAACCGTCACGACATGGATGTGAAAGAAAACAGAAATCCGTTTTTCGCTCACGGCAACTCACCCAGCTAGCGCCGCGACAAAAGTCCCGCCGCACCCCACCAAAATCAAAACTCCGTCGCCATTCCATTTCGCTCAACGCATTGCTCGCAGCGAATGTAAAAGTTTTCGATAAATTTAAACCATTCGTAGGGCTGCATTTCATCATACCGTTTAAGCGCTGCTTGTCGTAGGCTGTTGAGTGTTCTGGAGGGTCGAGAAATATCGTGTTTCGTGGCATTTTTGAGTAGTGCCCAAATCTTTTCTTGTGGATTCAAATCTGGAGAACACAGCGGCCAGTCCAGAACTACAATTCCATGCTCTTCTTTAAATCTTTTGACCATATTGTCTCCTTTCAGCCCATGTGCTGTATTGCCATCTTCCATTAATCCTGGATATAGCCCAATCCCTCGCATCTTTTCTAACATAGGCAAAACCACTGGTTCTAAAACCTGATTGATATAATCGACTTTGGTAAGCCCTTTTCGTGGACCTGTTCCCCTCACTTCTACTAGAGGAGTCTTAAAATCCAAGCAAATGCCTCCCCAGAGACTAAAAGATGATCATCTGCTCATGAATTTGTATTGTAAACAGTCTGGGTGATATTTTTCGCTTTTGTTCCGTATAACCCACTCTCGGCCATTCTTTCCAGTTTGGAAGATGCTCTCATCAGTCCATAGCACGCATCTTAAATCGAAAGTTGACCAGTTAGAAAGAACTGTTTTGCAAAATGCAAGTCGTTTTATTCGTGATTGTTCAGAAATGTAAGGCTTTGGACAAGCAACACATTTGAAATATCCTCGCTTTTCAAAGGCACGTTTGACTGTGTAACCTGATACTTGGACATTACACTCCAAAGCTAATTGCTCCCATGACAGTATACGCTCTCGGTAGCCAGTTAAGAAGTGCTCCATTAATTTTTGAATGTCATCTTCACTCAATTTAGGAGGACGCCCAGTTCTTGTTGGACGAGCACGTCTTGCTGTCTTGAACTTCAGGATGCGTCGCACAGACCGTTCTGGAGTACCCGTTATACGAGATATTTTTCTTTTAGAATACATGCCGGTCTCCCATAGCGTCTGGATTCTGACTCTGTGTGGTGTGGTCCACTCGCCGTTTGGGTGATCTTTCGCGGGATCTATTGTGGGAAATTTTTTGGTGGGGTGCGGCGGGACTTTTGTCGCCAACCTGTATCCAACCAGCCCTATTCTCCAATTAGATCCGCCAACCCTGATTCCCACCACTCCTGGTCAGGAAGTCCGAGATTCCGCCTTGCTCGAAGGTCCTGAAGACCCCTGTAGGTAGACTCATGAGGCGTACCAACAAGTCTTGAGGGTCTACCTTCCCTGATCGATCCATTGGGTGGCTCCTGGTCCTGTTGACAGCTTTGCCTGTCAATAGACCGATAGCTATGAAGTATACCTTAGACACGGCAAAGTCACGATCCTGATCCCCAATGTCCATAGCCATACAAGGCCATGCCCCTGGCCCATAAATGAGAGAAGGGCAGCCGGTGGCGATGTCCCATCATGCTACCTCAGCTATCGCCCCTTAGCCTAACCCTTTAGAATGTGTGCCTCGCTGTGCCCCTTGCAACGCCGGAACCCGCCATTATCTGTCTCTTTCTATACGAGCACCCCTGCCATTCTTCTCCTGAGCCAGGCAGAAAGCCACCTTGCTCGCATAGGTATTGCTAACACTATGCCGTATAGCCAATCGTGAAGTCCTCCTCTTTACTATTCATCCGCTCCGCGGCTCCATTCCCTCTGATAGGTTCCATATGCCGCGTCAAGGAATTAACTCCGGTATAAACATCCGATTGCTTGGGAGGGGAGAGATGCCGCGTGCGGTGGCAGGAAAGAACGTATTACAAGTAGTCTGTCAAATTGTTAGCCTGAAGTTGTAAGCGATGCCATGCTTATATAAAGCTGTGGGGTATGCAGAATAACCTCATACTTATAAAAAAATTCCTCTACAATCATGGTTGATGAAGTCGTGGCTCAAGGGTGGGGGATCACCCGCGGATTTCTGTTATCTTGGCGCGTTTGCATGTTTGTGACCAGGTTTGCAGAAGGGTTTCTTTGTCACGGAATTTTATCACTTTACTTTGTGTAGATAGTCATCTTTGCTCTACCTATTTTGAGAGAATACTGTGTTGCGCTCAGCCTATCCTATCTCTTCGACATGGTTTTCCATATATGTATGTTTCTTGCTGTTTCTATTTGCAGTTAGCGCAGATTCCTCACCTTGTTTGTTTACCTCGTCTTCTTTCCCCTCCAACTCCGACCGACGACCCAACCCAACTCGCTCGTCACTCCGCAACGGTCGATAAATCTGCGCTTGACGTGTGAAGAATTCGCTCTGACTGTGCAGCAGAGGGAACTCAATGCCGAGACGTAATATGTCACTGTCGACGCTCTCCGCCATGATGGATTCGGATTTCGAAGCATACAACAGCGATCCTGATGTCATGCTCACTCCTGATTCTCCTATGGAAATTGTCTCGGCGGGTAAGAAAGCCCCCCGACAGCCGAAAGGAAGTGTGAATAAGAGCGCCAAAGTGAAAGGGTCGTCACGACGCGTCAGTGGAGGTTCTGCATCTGGCATCAGAAAGAAGGCACCCGTGAAAAAAGCGATGGAGAGCAAAGGGCGCAGAAGACAGGCATTGGTGGGGCAGGCTGACGGAAGGCATGAAAGTGATACGGAAGAGGTTGAGGAATTCGTGGATCAGGATGAGAGCGCGATGGTCGATGAGCTAGACACACCACCCAGGCCTCTAAAGCAATCTACGATGAGGAGCAAGCCGCCTGCTACTAAAGCTATGAAGAACTCAATTGCGCGCACAAAAGCCAAATCTTCAAAAAATGTATCCACGCATACTGCGTACACCATAGACGAGGAAGAGCATACAGAAGAAGCCACCCGCCCTGCCGTAAGGGCTGTTACAGTGCCATCCTCTACAACGGTTAAGACGAGCAAGAGACAGGCATTGGCGGAGCCGAGAAGTAAGCCGAACAAGCATATAAGTGAGATAATTGTCCCAGAAACACAAATGGACGTGGACACGTCTATTCTTACTCAGGAGGATGACAATGAAGGCGAGCCAACCCCTCGTCCTACTGCACGGCAAACCAGCCGTTCACAATCGGTGTCAAAAACGCGCCAACCTTCATCGCGTCAACCATCCGTAGGGAGGAAACGAGCTGGGAGTGGGTCGGACGTTGAGCGGGGCGGCAAAGGGGTTGATCCGTTAATGAGGCGAAAGCTTGGGGATATAACGAAAAAGTTCGAAAACCTAGACCTGAAGTATAGGAATCTTCGTGAGGTCGGGGTCAAGGAAGCAGAGGCGAATTTGGAAAAGCTCAAGAAAAGTGCTACAGAGCGGATTAAAGGTACTTGTAGACTATCAAACTTCATGGATCTGTAATGCTAATGCTAATGCTGCCCAGCTGCCGAAAGCTTGATTGCGTCGCTCCAGAGTGAACTAGCAGCTCAGACCAGTCTGGCCAATGAGTCAAAATCCCTTCAGAAACGACTTGATACCCATGACGCCGAACATATAAAGCTCCAGTCCCAAGTATCCCACCTCATGTCTTCCCTCTCTGACGCCCAGAACGAGAACAACGTACTCTCAGCAAAATTGGCAGCTAGCCGCAATGCTGCCTCTTCAGTACAGAGCTCCGAGACAAGAGTGCCAGGAAGTGCTATGAAATCCAATGGTGGAATTCGAACAGTCATGGTGGGAAGTGCGGAGGTTGTACAGGCTGCGGTGACGGCAAAGCTAAAGGAGGACCTGTATGCTGATCTTAGTGGTCTGATTATCCGGGCAGTGAAGAGGGAGGAAGATGCCGATGTGTACGACTGCTTGCAGACTGGTCGGAATGGAAGTAGGTTTATTCCTTTTGCTTTAGGAGATCGTTGCTAATCTACAAATTTTGTAATAGCTTTACATTTCAAACTTGCTGTCACGAATGGAAACGAAGCAGCATTCACATATATGCCACAACTAGAGGCTAACAGAGATAGAGCTCTCTTGGACATTCTGCCGGACTACCTTGAGGAAGAAATTACTTTCCCACGAGAAAGCGCTAGTCGTTTCTACGCTAGGGTTGTGGGTGTTTTAACGAAGAAATTTGAAGAGGAGTGATCAATTGAGTTTCTTACCAATGCTT
This sequence comes from Sabuloglossum arenarium, assembly GCA_022345705.2. Lineage (NCBI taxonomy): Eukaryota > Fungi > Ascomycota > Geoglossomycetes > Geoglossales > Geoglossaceae > Sabuloglossum > Sabuloglossum arenarium. Next base: position 161,041 of record JAJDMY020000768.1, on the reverse strand, counting down.
GGGTGGCCCGTGGAGCCCTGTGTACCTCATTCAGTATCTTAATCCTTGATTTTATGCCTATCTCTAGTCGTTTCTTGTGATTCTCCTGCGGTGTGTATCTTGTATCGAGATTGGCTTTCAGAAGGTTCCGGAAGGCTTCTGGGATTGCCCTTGTAGATATGTATTGTGGGATCTGGGAGAGATGTAAATATATTTGTCCCACCCATCATTTATTCATGCTCTGGCTTGCACGAAGTTCTGGAGCCTGCGCCGTAACTGTTACCGCGCCTTTTGTCAACTGTCGGCTCCAGCTAACAAGATTTTCATTTATATTGAAGTACTTATCGATACATATTATTTTGGCACTTCTTGCTGCGGTGTATCGTTGGTGGTAAGGACTAAAGTCCCGTGATGGGCGTAGTGTTACCTGTTAGAGCAGAACTCGTGTATGATGACTCAGCACACACGATTGTTCATCCTCACCACTTCATCTTTCTTCAATCTCCCTCCACAGCCACGTTACACATACTGATACCAACAATCAGCAATTTCAATCTCAAAACTTATCTCTTTAGTCTGTTAGAACAAAAATTTTTCAAATGATTCCTACTCCACCATGGCGAGCTAGTGAGCTTCCCCAGTTCTCGTGATCGCTGATGTAGCTGAACTTGACAGATAATAGCGCTTACACTTCTATCGCCGCACGCAAGTCTCTCATGAGACCTACGCTGCCACCAGAGTCCGCCGTTAGTGTCCGTGTAGTTACCGTTACTCACCGTACGTAGTTAATAAGTCTATGACAGATCCAAGAATCGCCTGCCCACGCAGAAATGCCACCCAGAAAGCCACCTAAAGTAGACTGGCCCGATAGCGTCCGCCAATATGTCCAACGGGCCTTTGTCCCTGACCATCAAGTCCCTGGAATTGGTAGAGAGGAGATGGAGAAAAAGTTAAAAGAGTTCATCCAGCTAGCACACGACAATGGTACTATGTACACGATTGATTGGGAGGCGTTACCGTTGCCGCAGGAAATGATCTTACGAGAAAGACAAGTAGCCCGCGTCCCAACAAGCACTTGGCGGGAACCTGCTCTGGATATCCCAAAAGATAACCCACTGGAGTTGAAATCTAACAAGAGAAAGTCATGGGAGTCTCATTCGCACACAGAAGAAGAATCAGCACAGCCGTGGCGGAAAACTAACAGTCGAAACTACTTCGAGAACCGGAACGTATTTGAAGACCGCGTCTCTCGACCATCACAATCGCCACCGGACCGGTCGGAAAAATATATTCGAAAATATCAAGATGAGCCTCCAGGGAAGGGATCTAGTAAGTTCGACAGCACTAGCACCTTGGAGAAGCGTAGTCGCCGATTTGAGGATACCCGCCTCTCTGGATTACTATCACCAAAGCGGCCTTGGTCTAGCTGGAATGACTCTCCCAGCCCTGTTAATGATGGTCCTATTGTAGGACGCTCTCAAGAGCTCGAGAAGAAGTATTTTCGCCTTACATCTGCTCCGAATCCAGACACCGTGCGTCCGCTGTCAGTGCTACAGAACACCCTAGAGCTATTGAAAAAGAAATGGAAGAAGGAGAATAACTACTCCTACATATGTGACCAGTTTAAATCGCTTCGGCAGGACCTTACGGTACAGCATATCAAAAACGAGTTCACAATCACCGTCTATGAGATTCACGCTCGGATAGCACTTGAGAAGGGGGATATTGGTGAGTATAATCAATGTCAAACACAACTTCGAGTCCTGTATTCGCAGATCCTTGGAGGACATCCCATGGAATTCAAGGCGTATCGTATTCTTTATTTCATTCATACCTGCAATCGAACGGACATGAACGATATTTTGGCAGACCTAACCCCAACAGAGAAAAAGGATCCGGCGGTGAAACACGCCTTGGATGTAAGATCAGCGTTGGCTCTGGGGAATTATCACAGGTTCTTTCGATTGTATCTTGACACCCCAAACATGGGTGCATATCTAATGGACATGTTCATCGTCCGTGAGCGATTATCTGCACTAGCAAATATATGCAGAGCGTACGTCACCCTTATCTTCGTTAAGTGCGATTTCTGACTTGACATTGGAACAGTTACAAACCAGATGTCAATATCAGATTCATTACGGAGGAACTCGGCTTCGAGAGCGATGGGCAGTGCGTTCAGTTTCTGATCGATCATGATGCTCAAAATCTTTTGTTGGAGAGGGATGATGAGATTCGACTGCTCACAGGCAAAGCTGGCCCACTGTTTGATTCAGCCGCAGTCCAAGCTTTCAGGAAGATCGACATCAAAGGGCAGATATGATGACATCTGGAAAGAGCACAAAATCTACATTGGACACTGATATTCACCTACAGCGAATGCCAAATTTGTTTTCCGATCACGCTGCTTCTCTGCTGTGTTGCGGTCTTCCTAATACGTTTTGTTTCATCACCACCACCTTAACCAAATCTAGCAGTCTTTCGATTATTGGGGGTTCCTCGGAACAGAGCAGACGAGGTGTGTATGTCTGGTGTGTCGAGACTTCAACAAATCCTTATCGCATTTCTGCCGTCTGCGGCATGTTTCTTCGGGTCCTGACAGCAGCTGGAGCGAGGTGTTCCAACCATGCGTTCATCATATCACTTCTACGGCTGCGAGTGTATCAGACAGCGTTCGGATGGAGCACTATAGAGACTACTTCTAATTCTTTCTTGAATTATCACTTTCCGGTGGTCTTGGATGTACTTACTGCTGTCCTGAAATCTGGAAGGATAGTTGACAGAGTGGTACATCTAGGCACCTACCGGTTGAGGAATTGTGGTGCGACTTTAAGTTATACGGGTTCTACTGAAGTTTGAAAAATTCATGGGCAGCTGTTCTTGTTCATACGCAATTCAAGCATAATTCTGCTGAGGACAGTCTACCCTCGTCTTTGTGAACAAGAGCATTGTACATACATACATACATACAAACGTTCATTAGAATCTTCAACAGACCACCCACCCATATGTATTGTGTGTGGGCAGGAAAGACGGAACAGTTCGCAACTGCCGAGACTCCAGAACACATCTGTCTTGTCTGAATCCATGCTTGCTTGGAGCTTTGTGATTTATCCTGATACAGGGCAGAGAGATCGTAGAGCACAGAGATAAGAGAAATAGGGTGAGTGATGGCAGGAAAATCCTACACAACATCTTAAGTGTCCGCAAGAACCATAGAATCTACGTAGTAAGGATATCACATTGCGGGACGGGGGTCAGTAAAGATACATGGTAGGACCTGCACAGTACTCTATGCCTTGTTCGGCGGATGTGGCGGTGGCGGAATAAATTATTGCCGTGAGATAGGTTCCGATACCGAACGAACTGGCCTACTAGATATCGGTATGTTGTGAAGGGAGCAGCTGACTGGATATTTGCCACCAATTTCTGCTAGGATGTTATGGGCGGGCATTCCAAAATCAGTTGACAGAGCTGGAGCTCTCCTGTTTCGCTGTGAGCATGCGCGCAGTTTGAACGAGAAAAGTATGGAGTATTCGAGCTCGTGTGTTTAGAGTACAGATACGAGCACATACGATCAGCACAGGCAGCATGAGTTGCTGGGATAGCGACGGCCCCAAACCGCAATTGAACGCAACTGATCTGTTTTGACTTCGACTATCGGCCATTCCTGATATCGATCGCTCCAATCCTGCAGCTTTTTAAACCCTCAATTTCTGCTCACATCCGCCTGGGTATGTACCCATAGGTTCTCCAACTGGAGAATATCCACCTATCATTTGTCGGCCGGCGGCAATCCTAGGATCAACTCCAGGACCTGCAGCAACGGCTGGGAAAGCGCCCGTCGCTGAGACCCTCACTTTTCTCACACCACCAACAAGCCTCCAGCTCCACTCTATTTTAATCGACATCTGCCTGGTTCAGATACCATTCTAAACCCGTGGCAGTTCCCGGCGTCTCCACAACAACCCGGTTCCGCGGCGAAGGAACTGCTTCGATTGTTCTTTGTGACTCTTGGGTCCGCACAGACCCTCCATCCATCGAGCCCCCTCATCTCCTCATTTTCCATCGCGCAACTTTCACAAACGTCTCTTCCATCGTTCATTTCATACGCAGAATCTACACTGCAAGCTGCTTCAGGACGCGTCACTGGATTTGCTCGTTCGACTTCGCCGAAACGCTTAGCCGCCTCCTTATTCTAGAGCGACGCTGTCTGGGCGAGGGAGCTTTTCCACCGGAAATAGCATCAACGAGCTCTTTGGGCCACGCCTTACCGCGATCATGAAGGTTGGCTTTCCAACGTGTATCAGACTTTGAATCAGTGCGGCCGCTCACATTTGGATACCTTGGCTACGTAGGTATTACGGAGATCGAAGGCGGAGACGAAGATACAACACATATCCATCACCCCAAAGTCTGCCATTACAATCGTCCCTCCCAAGAAAGTAAGCTCACCATCTTAAATCTTAGTCTCACGCGTAGTGTAGACCTGTAGCTCGGATTTCCCTTGTCCTGACGTGAGATTTGCTGTTAATCATCTTAGTAGGTCATCAAAGCCCTATACAATTATGAGGCGCAATCCACGCAGGAATTAAGCTTCACAATAGGCGACTTTTTTCACGTTATCGGTAGAGAGGATGACACTGACTGGTACGAGGCTTGTAATCCGGCTACGAATGCTCGAGGACTAGTGCCTGTCGCGTTCTTCCAGGTTTTGGGACGGACAGCAGGCAGAGACAGCGCTGGTTCAACGGCCTCCAATGCTAGCACCAAGGTTGTGGACAATGATTCTGGGTATTCAGACAGATCTGGCGGTGGAGGCTCTAATAGCTCAGATTCAACTGCTCGACCAACTCGGTATTCGAAGGGAATTGGAAAGAATTCGGGAGCCATGATTTACGGAGTGGTGATGTACGACTTTGCCGCAGAGAGGCCCGACGAACTTGAAGCCAAAGCCGGCGAGGCAATAATTGTCATCGCACAGTCAAATCCGGAGTGGTTCGTTGCGAAGCCAATAGGAAGATTGGGTGGCCCGGGCTTGATACCCGTGTCCTTTATAGAGATTCGAGACATGATAACGAGGCAGCCAGTGCCGGACGCTCATGAGGCAGTACAACGAGCAGGAGTACCAAAGGTCGAAGAGTGGAAGAAGATGGCCGCAGACTACAAGAATAGCAGCATCACACTTGGAAAATTCGAAGGTACACAGTCGGTACAGCAGGACTTGTCACGATTGACTTTAAACAATGGTGGACAGAATTACCAGAATGGGCATGGCAGATCGGGATCTGTAAGTCTCGAAATCGAAGTATTCCCGAACAAAATGCTAATAGCACTCGTTAATAGACCCAAAGCTATCATCAACTGAACGGTAGTAAGTATAGCCCATCAACCCAAAACCCATTCGGATCTCGGCCATCCTCGAACAATCTGCTGGCACCTGTCTCAGCATCGATACCCAGATACTGTTTCGCAAACGACAAGTATTGGTATATCATAGAAGCAACAATGGAGGATGGGAGACGCTGGGAACTTTCTCGCTACTACCAAGATTTTTATGATTTCCAAATTGCGCTCCTGACAGAGTTCCCAGAGGACGCTGGTAATGCAGGAAAGCCGAGGACGCTCCCGTTTATGCCGGGTCCTGTGACTATTGTCACCGATACCATTTCAAATGGTAGGCGGCTAAACCTGGATGAATATATCAAGAAATTGCTGGCTATGTCTCCGAAGATATCACGATGTCATCTTGTTCGACAGCTGTTTGCTCCAAGGGATGGGGATTTCGAGACAGATCGGCCTGCTTCGACAGAAGATCTCCGCCGACTATCTGCTACATCCCAACAATCTTCTGGAGAGTCTGGGGGTGCCTCTAGGCAGTCATCGCGAGGCAATCTCAACGGAAATGGTTATCAGCCTGGCCTCTCTGCTCCTCCCCCCAGGACTGCCTACCAACTTAGCCAGCCGTCTGTGTCCAACGAGGTAGCGCAAGCCGTACACTACCGAAGTCCATCAGACTTACAGCTGCCACCGATGCTTCGCCAGAATAGCTCTCAAACTCAGGGGTCACAAGGCTCGGGAGGCGCAACTGGAACTCCAACATCGGCAATGAAGATCAAAATTCATTTCCAGGACGATTTGATAGCTATCAGGGTGCCGTTGGATATAAATTTCCAACAGCTCAAGGAGAAGGTAATGGAACGACTGCACGTCGGTGACGACGCTGTAGTTCAGTATAAGGATGAACCTACTGGCGATTTGGTCGAATTGCTTAGTGATCGTGATTTGGACGCCGCGATACAGCGGAACTCGAAGTTGACTCTGGTGGTCAATTAGGGGGTTGATTCATCATCAAATGTTCCGTTGGAGCGGTTGAGTGGTTGGGATAGATATCGATGTGCGCTGGTCGTAATGACGAGGATATGAGAGACTATGCAGCCAAATGTCCACTCTTTTGACACCTTTCCATTTTATAGCCGTCGTTTCTTTGCTCTTCTTTGTACATCTTAAGCGTTTCACTCCCGGGCCTTGCGATCATATAACAACACGCCGCCTCGCTCTCGAAGTCTTTATCTGGATTGGATTGGACGGGGGTAGTAGGCGCGATGACTTCCGAGATATTTCACTTCCATTTTATATCGTTCCAACGTGGTTATTTTGGGAGGAGTGGGGCTTGAGTGGGCATCGCTGCGGGTTATTTATTTGGTCCTGTGCATTATATTTTTCGTATCTAGTATTTCCATATCTGATGTGCCTAAGAGCGTTATGTGGCAAAGTCCAGGGCGGCTCAAAGATGTCAAATGGACGTGTTCATGGCGAGCAGAGTTTGTGACGGTGATTGATCGACACGCTTCACGGAGCTCCTCGCCTTGTCGTAGAAGTGTTCGTCGATCTCTATACCCTCCGCTCTCTCCCTCTACATACCTGTTTTTATGTATGCCTGAAGAAACACACTGTACTCCGTAAGAGACGGAATATCTCGAAGATCCTTCGCTTAGATAATTCTCAGCCGCGAGCTTACGTATGGTTCTGGCAGCTTCCCGCCATGACCATGTTCCACCACTGGATAAGACTGGCGACGTACGCTCAACATCAACTATCATTCTCTAGAGAAGCCACGTCGCCGTTGCCGTTGCCATCGTTGTTGCCATCATATATAAATCCTCTCTATTGCCATCATCTATCATGGCGTCAGGTTCATCCTCAGAAGTAACGGAGCCAGCACAAAGCTTTACCACTATGGACCGGGGCGATGTCGAAGCAATAGGTGCGAGGTGCCAGTTTGAGTACTGTAATCAGTTGGATTTTCTACCTTTTAGGTGTGAGAGTTGCAAAGGGTAAGTTCCGCACTGGACCTGATCATCCACGCCACCAATAGCTCAGTAAATATGCATTTTTATCATGTCTTCATCACACAGGGACTAATGCATCCCCAGCAAGTTTTGTCTTGACCACCGCACCGAATACGCCCACAAATGTCCTAATGAGGGCGCTTGGGCGGCCGCCCGCCGACGAAAGGAACTGGGTATAAGCTCAACCTCCAACAGCTCGAAACAACCCCTCCGTGCCTCTCTGCTCGAAACAAAATGCTCGTATCCGCAGTGCAAAACTATTGTCAACACCCCTCGTAACACTGGGGTGCACTGTCAAACCTGTAATCGCATGTACTGCCTCAAGCACCGCATGCTGGAGGAGCACGACTGCAGCAAGCTGACCCCGCTCGGCGCAAGGCCTGCGTCGGCTACAGCTTTCAACGCCGCGGCGCAGACAGAGAAGGCCCGTGTGGCGTTTGCGCGGTTGAAGGCGTGGGGGCGGGAGAAGCAAAAGGATATCAAGCTTCCTACAGCGATGACGCCCAAACCGAACAGCAACGCAGCACGGCTAGTGGCACTGAACAAGCTCAAGAAGTCAGCAAAGGGTGACGATAAGATCCCAGTTGATAGTCGGGTTTATGTCCATGTGGAGGCGGAGGCCAAATCGACAACGAGCAAGTTTCCGAGTGGTGAGTTCTTTTACGGCAAGGAGTGGAGTGTTGGAAGGGTTCTAGATGCAGCGGCCAAGGCCTTGCAGGTGCAGAACGTGAACAATCGTGGTGGTGGGGAAGAGAAGAGGCTGAGGGTGTTCCATGTCGAAGGAGGCCGGCTGTTGGAGTTCTCGGAGAAGATAGGGGAGGCGGTGGTCAGCGGGAATACGATTGTTCTCCTGCGGGGAGTAGGACCCAGTGCACCAGATCTAATAGAGCCATGATACTATTCTACGATATTATATTGTGATGATTCAGCGTTTCATAGTTATGTAAACTACCTTCAGCATGTCGAGAATATCGAGTTTTGAAGGGTTTAAGAATTTATAGGAGCGCCGTTTTCTTTACGGCCTGTGTCGGGATGCCCTCCCGTATCTCAACACTGCTGTCTAGACTAGTAAATTAGGATACTGGATCATGTTTGTTATTCTGGAGCTCTGAAGTATCTCTCAAGTGAAAGGAAAGCACGTAGAAAAGGATTCAAAGAATTTATTTCGAGAAACATGCTCATCTATTAAATGCGACTGTGAGCGTATGGTAGTCGAGTTTTTATTATGTTTGTTGCTGTCCTGATGGTTCAAGTCGTTGGCGGTCATGCCCCGAATAGATACCCGCAGGAAATGATTTACATCGCAGGTTTATCCATTGTTGCGCTTTTTTGTAAACAACATCGGAGTGAAAATTTTCATCTCAAAGGACAAGACTCCTCACCATCTTGGCTTTCGCATCTTTTATTTGGCTCGACTCGCCTGTGCATCTCTTGGACGTCAGTCTGTCCGTTCTCTATATGCACCGACTATCATTGCTCAACGGGCCTCGTCGGTTCCGCCTTCGGCCATGAACCCCACCTCCATCACAGCTGCCTCCTCAAGCATCCGCCCTCGAAACAAAAGAGCAACATCTGCTCTCGATGGAGATGGCACAGGCTGTAGCAGGTCCACAAGTTCCCACCTGGTCTCGCCTCTCATCACTCCCGTGCCGTCAAGAAAGGCATCGCCCATTCCAAGCAAACACCCGTCTCGAATCGTATCGAGACGTATGGGGCAATCGTTAGACACCACGAGTAATGGAAGGCCGTTGGGTGGGCTGAGCCTGGGAGGAACACAGACACCAGTGGCATTTGCGTCAGGATTATGGGAGAATTCATGGTCAACACTCCAGGGACTGGCATCGACCGTGTTAGGAAGTGACGCGTTGGAGAATCAAAAGGATAAATCGCAGAGGCTTAGATCACCGCACCGTCAGAGAAGGCCTCTGCTGCGTAGTGCTTCACCACAGCGTAGGAGGGTAGTCAGCGCTACTCTAGATCCTCATCCATCTGAGTGGGGTCCATCTGGGGCTGTTGGAAACATGGGAGATATGATCGGCGTTGGATCTACGGAATCCCGAAAGGCACTCGTGCGGGCCAGACGCCGTGAGGAACTCCTGGTGAATGGCAACAGCACGGACTCCCTGGGCCGTTACAAACGCAGGACGTCTGACGACAAACGTACTATTTCTTCATCCGTGCCTCCAATAGATCATGAACGGGAGGATGCTGAAAGAGATGCTCTGGTGTATGTTCACCACGTACGTCCTAGCGACACTCTTGCAGGTGTGGTAATTCAATTCCATTGCCAAATGAGTGCATTCAGACGGGCAAATAGGCTCTGGCCGAACGACCCGATACAAAGTAGGAAAACGGTGGTGTTGCCTGTTGATGCTTGTGGAGTCAAGGGACGGCCAGTCCTAGATCCTGAAGCTATAGTGGACCTCCTTAGCGGAGATGATTTTAGTGGTGGGCGAGATCAGACTGGGGCTAATGATGCATCATGGGGGAATTCTTCGGCGTCATCTTCACTGTCACGATACAAACAAGACGATAAACAAATATCAATACCTCAGGCTCACGAGCACCATGACGACCCACCATGGAAGCATGAGTCTTGGGTGGAAATTGATGGCATCCCCGGAAAGGTCGAGATTGCCCGCCTACCTCGAAATTTACTAGGCTTCTTCCCTTCGAGCCGCCGGAAATCCGTCTCTTTCTCCGACCTCGACACTCCCTCGGTCTCAGTTGACTTGCCTCGCCATATAGACAACCCGACCTCTCAAGATCGCTCTCGCCCCGGGCCATATCTTGGCAACCGCGGGCTCTATGGTCCTGGTGGCGTAGGTACTTTGGATCCAGGAGTCCACAGTCCTGGCCCGGCGCAAGACGGCCTGAATAAATACATCGCCAAACATCTACCTTCTATTCTACCGAGTAGCTCCTTCGAGCCTAGCCCATCGAAGGCATCGGGTCTAGAAAATGTTGGCAATGCGATTGAAGGTTGGGTCAGGAAAATTGCTACGCGGGCCGCTGCAATCGTGGAAGCTGCGCCGGGGATTGGCGGTAGCGTGGTTGGGGATCTAATTGAACTCACTGATGGATTGGAGTTAGGGGAGGATGGGAGAGAGGGGAGAAGTGGAGGGACTACGGGAAGGGAGGACTTTGATGGGCTTCTACGAGATCGGCGGCGGGGAAGGAGTCGGGAGGGAAGAGAGCCCAGAGACATTTGATTGCGTGTTCTTAGCGATAGAGGAGGATCCACTGCAGGACATGGTGGCGTATGTTTTTGGAAAGTCCCTTTTAGCCTGGGCGTTTCGAGCACCATGTATGTGTGTTCACCACAAATCAAGCATATGATCAAGGTCAACCTATTATTTTTCGTCGAGATATGTCATATTCAGTGAGGCATTTCATGGGATACATGTACTAGTATTCTGTATCTCTCCTAGTACGGAGTACTACATAACTCCAATTGTATCTATTTGCTGGGGCGTGATGAGGCATTAGCGTGTGATTGGTGAATGCCCGAAATGGGAAGTGAGTCTTAAACCCCATCAGTAACACTTCCACTTCCACAACCATAGAATCTGAAAATCTTCCTCTCGTCAAAGACCTACGGTAGACGGCTCTCCTTGCACTACATAGGCAAAGTGCATCAGAGTTTGAATCAATCTTATCAATGGCTATTTTCCCAACCCTCCATGCTCCGGCGCATCATCTTCAAAGCCCGAATGCCATTGAACAAGTCACTGACGCTCTCTACACTGTCGCAATCGCATCTCCACCTACGGCTGGTACGAATGCCGCCTCTACAGCGCTCTCCATCCCCCTCGATGAGGAGCACCCTAGTCATGGCTCGATCAGATATGCATCGCGTCGCCGCGAACCGCTCCGGAGGGACAGTATGAAGCGGCGCGATGCTCTTCTGAAGGGCAAAGAAGGTTCACGCAGACGGCAGCGATGGGAGAATGGTTCGTGTTCTCCCCACCAACCTTCCTGCTAGAGAGCTATTGCTGGGGGGGACCGGTCTAGCGTTATTAATTCCTTTTCTGCCTTTCCCGGCAGGTACAGATCGTCTGCTAAGCAACCCGCACGCGCAACCCCCGCTACCCTGCGATTGGGAAGTCGGTCCTACATATCCACGACACGGAACGGTACCATACTATCTTGCGCCGCTTTGGGACGCTGAGGTTGCCGCGGCAAAGAGGAATAAGGCGAGGAAGGGGAAGTGCGGGCTCAATGAAGAGTCAGTAGCAGGCAGGGTGCCAAGAGAGTTAAGAGAGACGCTAAAGAGGGCAAGGGGCGCGAAAGGGCTGTTGCAGGGATTGGAGGAAGAAGTGAGAGGCTTTGTGGAGATGTGGGAGGAGAGGGAACGGAGGAGGGAAATACAGGAGAAGGAAAGGAAAGAGGAATATGACTCTAGCGATGAGGAAATTGTCTTTGTTGGCCGCGATGGTGCCACGAGCGAGCGGGCTCCCAGGCCGAAGAAGGATAAGGAAGATGTAGAGCTAGAACCACGCATGGAGAAGCTCGTCTGTGATGGTCCAGTCGACGACCGTGGCGCCACGTTCGGGTACTCTTCCCCTCATCTCTCGCGGCGATTGTCTTACTAACCGGGGAATAGTCGCTGGCTTGTACACTCAATCGCACGTTATTACGGTCTCCGCACGTGGTCCGTCACGGTCGGGAATCCGCCCAGACGTGAGGCTTATGTGGGGATTATGAGGGAGCGGAAGGAAAGGGTGATGGAGGAGAGGAGAGGGAGGGATGGAGAGCTTCCAATGCCGTTGTGGGGGCTGCTGTAAGCTTGAGGCGGTGATGGTGGGAGGAGCGCAGTGTGGATGATGTATCACTGCTTCGAGCTGCCTTATTTTTTTCCTTCAGAATAGATCCGCTCACTAGTATTACCCCTATTAATTATACATCGCGGCGTGAGATGTTGTATGGTGAGAGTAAGCAAACGAAAAGAACAATAGCAGAGGAAACAACAATAGCGAGGAAAGAATGATGGCAGGGAAATAAATCACCATCAACATATGACGGAACGCTTCTCGGCTATGTGTTGTTGGACATTCCAGTAACATCAACTGCGCACAATTAAGAATCAATTCCACCGTGCACAATGCCGGACAAAATACTAGACAACATCTCGCACAGGCGTTATAACCCTCTCCGGGGAAGCTGGATTCTAGTGTCTCCTCACAGGACAAAGAGACCCTGGCAGTAAGTGAAGAGAATTCTTGGAAAGGCGGTGGGGAATTGAAGAACAATGGCAACAGAACAATAGCGATAAGAGAGGGCTTTATTTCTTATTATTGTCTAGCAGATTACATTACTAACCACTATCCCCACATTTCGAATATAGGGGCCAACAAGAAGGAGCCTCACAAACAACATTGCCTGCGTATGATCCTTCAGTATGCAGCATGCGCAGTCTCCTTTTGAAAGGCTCACCGCCTGATTGGTCGTAGTGCTACCTTTGTCCTGGGAATACACGAGCGCAGGGGGAGAGAAACCCGGGGTATGAGAGGACTTTTGTGTTTGTGAATGATTATAGTGCGGTTAAAGAGGTGCAGGCGGAGTATCATGCTGAGGAGGGGGATGAGGGAGGTGAGTGGAAGTTTTTCTGGGTTGGGTTGTTCTGCACCATCTTGCTGATGTCTGGGTTTACAATTGTGCGTTTGAAGATCTTTCGAGCCTTCTTCTGAGGGCTAGCCCTGTCACTGGAAAATGCTATGTGATCGCCTTCTCTCCATCCCACAACCTCACTCTCGCAGATCTCTCCCCTGAAGACACCATTAAAATCATCCAGACATGGACGAACATCTACACCACTCTCCTCTCGCCCACATCGCCACTCGCAGCCATTGCGCCCGCAACTATGCTTCCGCCTCAAAGCGATGATTGCACCATTGGGAGGCCGCAGCAGCAATACCGCTACATGCAGATATTCGAGAACAAAGGCGCAGCCATGGGCTGCTCAAACCCACATCCCCACGGACAAATCTGGACCACAACCGGGCTTCCGGAGGAACTAGCGCTGGAATTCGAGCAGCTGAAGAAATACCGCAAGGAGAACGGTGGGGCGCATTTACTGGTCGACTACGCGCGCCTCGAAAGCGAGAAGAAAGAGCGAGTGGTGTTTGAGAATGCTGCATTTTTGGCCCTGTGTCCGTGGTGGGCGGTTTGGCCGTTCGAAGTCATGATTGTGAGTAAGAGACATAAGAGGGCTCTTGTCGATCTTGGGGAGGATGATGTCGTGATGCTGGCGGAGGCGATTGGGGAGATTGCGAGGAGATATGATAATTTGTTCGAGACGAATTTTCCATACAGTAAACCCCCTTTTAGTTGATTTCATTTGGATAACTGAGGCAAAGAGTTGATGTACGCGGCAATAGGTATGGGCATCCACCAAGCACCATTAGAAGGGTCGGATGAGGAGATCGAAGCGTGTCATTTCCATCTTCACTTCTATCCGCCATTGCTGCGGAGTGCGACAGTTAGGAAGTTTCTCGTTGGGTGAGTTTTGTTAATCAGTACATTTTGTTGAGTTCTCCTTCAACTAAGCCTTCTATTAGGTACGAGATGATGGCTGAACCGCAGCGTGATATCATACCAGAGCAGGCGGCAGCAAGACTGAGAAACTGCGGAGGCGAACTTTATAGGAATCGGTCAGAATGAGACCAGGGGTTTTTTTTTAAGTTGAAATAGAACAATATGAAGGCTAGAAGGCTTTATTAGACTTTGCTCTTTTAGGGCTAGATGATAACTTGAGCTGGAGGCGTTCATATGGCCAGGACTCTTGCTCTGATAGTCTCTTTTCCTATGAAATGGGCCTCTACACAAGAGATCAACAACTCTTAAAGTGTTTGAGCCAACTTCCTGAATGCCCCTACAAGACATGAGCGAAAAATAGGGATACTAATAGTTAAGATGTTTCAAACCCTTTTTGAAAATTTTTGGGTGGGCTTAGGGGTAGGACATTGTTACGTAAATAGGGCACTGGGCCAATTTCTTCCCCCTGTGAGATACTGAGCGGGTTATTTTGGGATGTGTTTGACCATAGCATCACAGTTGTGTAATGTAACGCTATAGGGAAAAGATTGCTGATTAAAATAATTTTGCCCTCTGGTGTATATAACCCCTTAAATGGCTTAGAGCTATTGCGATGTTGAAGGCTGAGATAGTGGCAAATCCAAACCCTATCTCAGATAAACATGATAGATGTGATATCTGGCAGCGAGTTTTGACTAAGCCTCTTCTTCCTGTTCTGATTGCCAACAGAATACCAGATCATACCACAGTATAGAAACCCCACTGGCTAAGCATCCACACCAAGCTCGTAGTCGCGATAATGAGCGGTCCCATCAGGGGCGCCCCCAACTTAGTCGTCCTAAAAACCAGCCACTCGCTCACAAAATGCGTCCACGCAATCACATACGAACACAGTGCCAGCTCGTAGACCTGAGGATTCGTGATATGGTAGGCGGCATAGAGGCGGATGATGCTGCTGAGAGCTGTCCAGGTGCCAAACGTGCGGGCGCTGAGCGGCGTCGTCTGCGCGAGCTGTGCCCCATAGACTCTTTGGGTCAAGGAAATGCTTGTGTAGGCTTGCACGGAGTTGAGGAGGGATATTGTGCTGATTAGGAGGAACCAGGAAGGAAGGAGACCTTCGTGAGGTGGAAGGAGGGATGTGAGGGCCGAGATCATGGTCTATTGAGACAGTAAATAACTGTGGGATCAATTTCTTAGGCATGGGAAACTTACTGCAAGCTCAATCGAGTTGTTGAAGCCCTAAGGATAAATGAATTGGAATTCCTTACCATTGTCACATTTAATGTTGGTTTAAGTTAAGTGCAGGGTAAGCTGGCGTTGGTAACATTGAGCATACGTCAGGAAACCGTGGAGCTTTGATTCCCTACCCAAACAACGAATGCAAAAGACAGCATCACCAACAGCTCGTCGTTAACGCTCTTTTAAAAGTAGAGAGCTGCGCCTGAATATCTTGTATGCACCTATTGGAGTGGCGAAATTAAACACAGAATCTAAGGAGATGGCGAGCTCGTCGTCAAATCCTTACGAGCATTATGATAGCATGGGGAGTACAGCTATCGAGCATGATTTGATTGATCCTGATGACGGTTTGCATTTCCCGTGTTTTTGACATGTCTATGGCTGTGTTTAGTTGAACAAGAGTTGACTTTCAACTACTTTAGCCGACCTAAATGATCTGGACGACCCTCTTGACAACCCCTCCAACTCCGCCCGCGCCCCCCTAACGGGTAACATCCAGCAATCCTCCTCATCCTATGCCGCAGGGATCTCGCAATCATATCTCACCTCCTCAATACCCGGCGAAGACCGTCGAGCGCCCACGAACACAATCGATGAGAGCGTATGGGCGACTTTATCGCGGGATCTTTTAGCAGTATGGGAGAAACTACGGCAGGTGCTGTGGCCGAAGTATTTGTTGGGAGGGATACTGCAGCGGGGCGGTGGGATTGGTAGCGCAGATAGAGAGGGTAGTGGGGGTTTGTGGGGAGCTGGAAGATGGCCGGACGCAGATATCGTGTTGCAAGGGGGAATGAGTGAGGGCTTGAGAGATTGGGATCTATGGTATGTAAACCTGACAATAGTTGTGATTTGGAAATGGCTGTTGGTACTTGACTACGTCGGGAAAGCTGCTAATATTGAACGCTTTTACACGTAGGGGCCCCCTAGTGTTTTGCTTGCTCTTATCGCTCTTGTTGTCCGCAACTGCGCAGAGCGAACAAAAGTCCCTGGTCTTCTCGAGTGTCTTTGCCATTATCTGGATAGGCGAAGCAGTTGTGACTCTTCAGATCAAGCTATTAGGCGGAAATATGTATGCTTAACAATCCAGCCCTTTCGCTCTTTGCTCTCTGCTAACAGAACGAACTCCTACAGTTCATTTTTCCAGTCAGTCTGCATAATAGGCTACACACTCTTCCCCCTCGTGATCGCCGCTCTTCTCAGCGCTCTACATCTCCCCACCATCGCCCGGATCCCCGTCTATCTGGTCTTGATCTGCTGGTCGTTGGCAGCAGGTGTCAGCATCCTTGGCGGCTCGGGAGTCCTCAGGAATCGTGTGGGGATTGCGGTGTACCCGCTTTTCGTGTTTTATGTCGGCTTAGGATGCCTATGCTTCATCAGTTGAGGAGTCATGCTGCTACGAGTAGGACGGCGAGAGACAAGACGAAGGTGGAGTGCGGATGGCGAATCGTATTCATGTATTATTTCCAGCAGCCCTAGGGTTTTGCGTTTGTTGTTGCGAAAATACTTGCATCGCGAGTCGCGATTCAGAGACGATGAAAGTGGTATGAGTCTGTACAATACACTCAGTAAGGGAAAAGGCAAATCTGCTTAGCTATGTCCAGTTGCTGAGCCTTGATTGGCTGCATCCAGCCCCATGAGCCCCTTCGCTACTTATCTTAGTCTTATTCATAGGATAGCATGGTGGCGGTGGCTTGCGGGGCAAGGATGGATTCGCGCTTCAAGTCGAGTATCTTAGGCAAGTCTGTATGTGCGTAGTGAGCTGCGGGATATGCATGACATGCGTGTCCTGCGTGACCAGCTACATACGTGACCTGCACTTTTGGTACCTTGATTCATTCATTCAGTCTCGACAGGTCAACAGGCAGCGTCTCAACAGGCAGTGTCACATTCCACATTACTTTCCTGCCCTGCCACCAGGCAGCGGAGATCCTCCAGCCCACCTCATCTTCCCAGATCAATCTCACCACTACCGCGTGTGCTTTATTCTTCGGTTTGGCCAGTTGGTCCTCTCAGAAGTTGGTGCGTTATCCTCTGCGCAAATCCCACAGACCCAATCGACAGGAAATCGGCAATCGGAACGGCTTGGCGTTGGCTTGCCTTGTGTCATTCAGTGAGTTGCTTGGCTTGGACAACGCCCACCTCACGCAACCACCAGATTCAACGTCTCCCGTCGCGCACACGTCTCTCCACCACCACCAAACTGCATTGACACAGAGATCCTGCCCAGCAACACTGTCTGTCGCTGCTCTGTCTCTACAACCGTCTACAGCACTGTTCTACCCAGAGCGCCTGCAGCACTTCTTCCTGCAGAACTTAACGCTCGCTTCTATCAGGCGAAGCCCAAACAAGAACAACAACGATATCTGAGCAACGCCTCGCGGATATTTGAGTAACGAATAAGTGAGCGCTGCTCGAATATCTCGACATATCTAGTTTACTAATTAATTCCGCCACTGTACAGCTCAGGCAGCAGAGGCAGAGGCATGAGCATGACGAAGGCCTGCCCCGCCATCACTTCCCCACCTACACTTGAAAACACTTCTACTACTACAACTACTACTTTCCATTCTTCGATAGCAATGCCGCCAGATTCCTTACCCTCAAAGTCAGCAGCAACCACTCATGACGACCTTTCGAGAGGTTCCTCTTTGCGAGATAGCGTGCAGCTAGCCGATCCCGCTACTGCAGGAGCACATTCGGCAGCAAAATATGTTTTCAACGGCGCTGAAAATTCAGGTTTGAAAAAAGATGGCTCTCCGAGCGATAGCGATAGCGATAACAACAACGAACGCCCTGTACGGCATAAGCTGAAGAAAGCCAACCTCGGGCCTCTTCACCGAGTCACCAGCAACGAGGATCTCGGCGAAGGTGAGGATGCGGCGATGGAGTTCCAGACATCTGCATCGGAGAAAGAGAACGCCTCCAGAGCCAGTGAGCAGGCCTCGAGCGATGTTGAAGAGAGTAACGGTACTGCGATCAAGAGAGGAAGACCGACCAGGAAGCGCAGCTTTGATGATGTTGAGGAAGATGATAATTCCGATATTGTGGAGTCGGAGGGTGCGGATGGAAACAAAGTCCGTCACGCTAGAGAGCCGGGAACTCGCGCACGCAAGCGCAGCAGGGATGCTTCGACGGGGAGTGGGAGTATGAGCCATGCCAGTGGACAAGGAGTGGTGTCTGGGGAGGGCTTTGTGTATGAAGGGTCAGAAGAGCCGAAAGATAAACTATCTTCTGGTAGTTTCTCTGGACCTAAGCCTGCTTCGCAGGTTAATTTACGGACGACTACAGAGGTCATGGATGAAGATAAAATATCTTCAGATGGTTTCTCTGAACCCAAGCCTGCTTCGCAGGATGATGCACGAACTCCTATGGATGAAGATAAGGCATCTCCTGATGGTTTCTTAGGACTCAAACCTGCTTCACCGGCTGATGCGCAGACTCCTATGGAGGAAGATAAGGAATCTTCTGATGGTCTCTCAGGACCCAAGCCTGCTTCAGAGACAGGCGTACGGACGCCTACAGAGGCCATGGATGAGGGCAAGGCATCTTCTGGTGGCTTCCCGAGACCCAAGCCTGTCTCACCAGTTGGTGTACGTACGCCTACGTCAATCATGGATGAAGATAAGGAACTGGAACCAGTAGCGTCTCCAAGGAAGCTGGAAAGAAAGAGAAGCCGAGATCAATTTGACAAAGATCTAGAGAAGGAAGAGCAGGAGCAAGTACCATCTCAAGATAAGGACGAGAAGAACACTGGAGGAGAGGCGGAGCCAGATATGACTGCTCGTAGTGTTAGCAGAACATCTAGAGACGAACCAGAAAAGAAGCGTCATAGGGACACATCTCAAGAACCAGATGCCAAAGAAGAGAAGTCGGAAACTAAGGTAATGCCCCCCAAACCTCCTTCATATTTGTTTCTACCTATACAGATAATTCTAAACGCACTATAATCAGATTTCGCCAACTAGTGGATTTGCAAATACTTCGATCGTCTCCCCATTTGGTACCCTCGGCAGCAAATCTTCTCTCTTCGGTAGCAACTCCGCTACAATTGTTCAAACTTCTTCATCTGCATTTGCATCGTCAGGCTTTAGCGCACTGTCTGGTTCCAGCACATCGCCATTTGGATCTTTAGGCACTTCACCGCCAACATCATCGCCGTTTGGGTCCTTAGGAGCTGCCAAAGGCTCTGGTGCTTCTGGCTTCAGTGCCCTCCTCAGCGCTGGAAAATCCGGGCCTACTAGCGGAGGTTTTGGCGGTACGCCGTTTGGTACGGCATCCGGATTTGGCGGTTTGAGTAGTGGATTTGGTGGTGGCTCGGGTGTCGGTCTTAAGGATTTCAGCTCAAACGGCAGTTCGGGGATCGTGGGATTGAAAGAGAAGTCCCCCAGGCCATTCGGAGCGCCAGAGGAAGAGGATGAAGAGAGCGGAGATGAAGCTACGGACGATGAAGCTAACGGTGAGTATGGCAAAGACGGTGAAGATGGAAAAGAAGGTAGAGACGGGAAGAAAGGTGAAGCAGATGTGGAGAAGAGATTCCATCCTCAAGAAGGTATGCGTCTAACCTTACACTGTTTTTCTGGCTTGCTCAGATGTAAGCTCCGTCTCTTCCTAAGTAGGCTGCTAACAGAATTCCGTTTCCTATAGTTGAGACTGGTGAGGAAGGTGAAACGACCCTTTTCAGCTGTCGCGCCAAACTCTATTACTTCGACAAGGAAGAGAAAGCATGGAAAGAACGCGGTGTCGGCCACTTCAAGCTCAATGCCACCATTAGCGAGACAGAGAATGAGTACGACCGGTGGTCTGGTAGCTCTCAAGGCTCCGAAGACGATGCGGATGATTCTACCACCAAGAATCTCGATAACAAGAGAAAGGCTCGTCTCTTGATGCGTGCAGATGGAGTGTTGCGTGTTGTACTGAATGTGCCTGTATTCAAAGGAATGAAAGTTGGGGATGAGAAAGGTAACCCGCCAACGGGGAGGATGGTTAGCTTCACGGCTCTGGAGGACGGGAAAGCTGTGCCCTTGCTCATCAAGGTATATCTCAGGGTCAAAGGAGGAGCGATGCATATTAAGGTGTTGTATACTGACGTTGATTACAGACTTCGAGTCCAGCAAATGCTAAGGAGCTGTGTAGACACATCTCTGACATCCAGGAGGAGCTGTGATTTTAGCAAATTACTGGTTTGATCGGAGAATCGTGCGAAATTCAGAATGGAAATCTACCGACTAGCAGCTTGCGAGCGGCGTTCACCACGTCTTCCACCAAAAGCATATCCTTTGACAGGTGGCCAGAATTGAATTGAGGGCTGATTCTGTTTCATAATGTTCTATGACTCAATCGGCGGAGTTTCTTTTCCTTTGGCATGACGGATTCCGGATTGATCTGTTGCATTTCCCCACGCCCATAAAGTTCATGACGTTTAGTTCTTGACGCTGACAATATAGCGGTCCGGCGGTCCAAAAAGCTCTGTTGATCTTTGAGGGTTTTTGAACGTTGAAGCCTGATAGACATCTTTGATTGCTGTCTTCCTTTACCCTTTCCTTTTCTTATGAAGACATTTGCTTTGCTCCCCTCTCTCCGGCGAGACTCTGTATGCCGAAGGCTCTCCGGGTTGGCCTACGGGCTGCGGTCTGTATTTATGTTTTGTTGATTTACCTCCTGTTCAAAAAAAAGAAAAAAAGGAATCATAGCTTTTTGCATCATGCTTGCTTAGTAGATGACTACGATAGACATCAAAAATATTTGTGCAGTTAAGGCTGTTGGCCTCCTTATGATCTTGGTGTGAAAGTGCCAGGATGCGATGGCTGAGACTCATTCTCTATGGGGGAGATTTTTAACCCCGCTTAACCTCGATTTCCTCGTAGCTCTACGTTCTACACCCTCGATCTGTAAGAGAGAAGAGACCTTAACAGATATGTAGAGCTCTCTTTCTGTAGACGACTGCTCTAGAAGAAGCTAACGAGAAACCTACGAGTGATTACTGCGGAAACTACGACACTTAAAGAAAGCTACGATCTCTTGAATAGGCAAATATATACGACGGACATAGAAAGGATTTATGCTGTCATTATGATACAGAGCCAACCCTAATTCTTCAAACGCACTTTATGCGCATTTCATATTTCAAGCTCTCTATGAATGATAGTTTCTAATTTGTCGGCAGCCGCGACACACATGCAGCCATCTCCTCATCCGCGTAGATTCTGAACCCTTTTTCTTTCGTGACGCTGGCTAGCTGCACATTCTTGGCGTCAAGCTTCTCTTCCATGACCTGTTTGAGGGTCTTGAGGACTAGTGTTTCGGCTTCGGCGAGGGTTAGGGACTATAATGGGATTGGGTTTGTTAGTTTTTATTCTCGGGAGACTTTTTGTCATTGTGAGAGACTCGCTTTATGGAACTCGTTTTGCAACTCGGCTTGGGCGCCTTCAGAGCCGGAGCCAATGGCCTTGGCGTCGTAGCGGTAAAATGTGCCGCTAGGCTCAGCATGGTATCTGCGACAGACAGTGAGTCTCCCTCCTGTAAGGAGTCCCTAGGTGCTTACAGTTGTGGTCCATCTTCATCATAACCCCCAATCAATAGTGCCACGCCAAATGGTCTACTCATAATGCTCTCCTCGCCATCAGCCCCTTCCCCGAATCTTAGAGCGAGGTCACAGATGGCCTGCGTACAGCTCTCGACACGTAGGGGTTCATTGTAGTGAAAAGCATGGTTCTGTGACTCCACACGAGCATGTTCGACCATGGAGCGTGCGTCTGCCTGTAAGCCTGACATCGCACAGCCGATGTGTCGGTCAATCTCGACTATCTTCTCGACGGAGCTGGTTTCGAGCAGTGTGGATGTTACACGCTTTTCGACGCCAAGGATCACACCCTCGCCGGTGGCAATCTGTGGTAGGAATGTCAGGTTCGGATTTCTTTTCCACCTTTAGCCTGAGGATATATGTACGCCAATTGCTGTTGAGCCAAGTTTGATGGCTTCCAGGGAGTATTCGACTTGAAATAGACGGCCTTCCGGTGAGAAAGTACTAAATATATGTCAGATTTACACATGACCTTAAAATAAGGAAACATACTTGATCCCACGATCTATGAACGTATGTCAGCGTTACAAACATGATATAGATGAAAGTCATGGTAGCTTACCATATTCTGACCGTGCAATAAACATGATTGATAGCTTCTGGAGGGACTAGAACAGGGCTTGGGTTTCTGAAATTATCGGTGATATGTACGGAATGGGATATTCAGGTGGTGGAGATGGTTATGGAGCTCTCCAGGAAAGCAAGCCAGCTAAGTTGGTCTGGGCGAGGAACATGCAGAGCCGCACTAATCCCAAACGAAACGTCAACATCGTGTTTGCTGGGACGCGGTTCTTCCACCACGAAACATTCCAGGAAATATCAATTCCATATTGATCGCTGTTTAGCGATAGCGCTTCCACAGGGGCATTTTGTGGGGATCATCAATTATGGCTTCGTCATCCAATGTCCGAAGTTCACTCTACGCCGACCGCAGAACGACAGTCCCCAAAGACCCCACAGCCACCAGACCACGCGTAGCCTCAGGTCGAGGTGAGCGCAGCACGCAATCACCACGACCAGTCCCATCAGGAAGTAGCGGCATAAGAAGAGCCGCTTCAGGGTCGACTAGACCGAATGCAGGTGGGGATGTTGACAAGAGGACAGAGAGGGTTGTTATTACAACTAGGGAAAATATGTCGATTAGGACTAGAAGTCCAGTGAAGGAAAATATAGGCGAATCTGTGAGGGAGGGGCGAGAGAAGGATAGGGATAGGGAAGCAGCAGGTAGCAGAGCGGGGATAGCTGCTGGGAGAAAGGAGAGGGAGGTTCCTCAAGGTCCGTATTCTACGGTAAACAGAAGAGCATGGTATTGCGCTTCCATATACTTGTGCTGAGATATATTACCGATTTAGCCCCATGGAAGCCGGAAGCATCTATAATCCCCCACACTACTGCTCCGCTGGCCTCTCGAATATCTGTACCACCATTGGCTTCCCAAGCTCCTTCAGCTCTGCAACCCCAACCGCTGAATCAACTGTCCACAGACATTCAGGAAGCCGCAATACTAGAAGACCTCCTTTTCGTTTTCATGGGCTATGAAGGGCGATACATCCGCTTCATCGACTCCTACAACCCTACAATCGAGAAGGACCGCTTGTCTGGAGCAGGATATCGGATTCTTCCGGGGCTGGACCCAAGCTTGCGAGATTTGACGAATTCAATGTTAAAAATGGCGACGCACTATGTGGCGGTGGAGGCATTTGTAGAAGTTCAGAGCAGGGAAGAGTTTGGCGCCGTCAATCATGCACTCAGTGCTGCCGTACGGAAGCTTTTGAAGGATTATCTGCTATTGATTGCCCAGCTGGAACACCAATTCCTCACGAACCCATCATTCACGCTGCATGTACTTCATCTACACACTCTACCTACAAGCAGGATGATGTTTCAACTTTATTCACTCGCACATGAACTTTTACGGAAAAACTCACTGCTGGATGATGATGACGATTCAGTAGACGACTTTGATGACGATGTGGACAACATCCTTGAGTCGCTTCGCGAAGGAGGAGAACTAGGTCCGGGCAATATACCAGGTAAAAAACTCTGCAAGGGTGGAAGTGTCTTAGGGCTATTGTCAAGAAGATTAGCTTCCATGTCAGGCGATCCTGCTGCTCGAACGCTTCTCACTACACTGCTGCGCGAAGCAAGTCGGCCATATATGATGATGTTGAATGAATGGCTGCACCATGGCGGAATTAAAGATCCCCATGCGGAGTTTCTCGTCAAAGAGCAGAAGAGCATTAGGAGAGAAAGGTTGGAAGTAGACTATACCGACGAGTACTGGGAGAAGCGGTACACCATCCGCGAAAACGACGTGCCTCCTCAGCTAGAGAGCTTAAAAGAGAAAGTTCTCCTAGCTGGGAAGTACCTGAACGTGGTGAGGGAATGCGGAGGAGTAGACGTGAGCAAAGAAGTCGGTGATGTGCCAAGAACATTCGAAGATATCCGGTATGTTTTGCTTCTAATTCGAAGTAGAAAGGGAGAAGCTAATATGGTTCGCCAGATTTTTGGAAAACGTCAACGAGGCCTACGCACATGCCAACTCCTCCCTACTAAATTTGCTGCTAACTACCTATGCCCTTCCTGCTCGTTTACGCTCCCTAAAACACTACTTTTTTCTTGACCGTTCAGATTTCTTCTCTTACTTTCTTGAACTCGGTGCTTCAGAGTTAAAGAAACCAGCCAAAACTGTGAATGTCGGGAAACTGCAATCGTTGCTCGACCTTGTGCTTCGCCAGCCCGGCAGTGTTGCGGCGCAAGACCCCTTTAAGGAGGACGTTAAGGTGCAGATGAATGAAATGGGGCTCACTAAGTGGCTGATGCGTGTCGTCACTGTTTCAGGCATTGATCAGGATGGTAACAGCGGAGCCGGTGGACTAGATAACTACCAAACGCCTGCGGCAACATCATCAATAGCAGAAGATGACAAAAATGTGACCGGCTTCACAGCCCTTCAGCTCGACTACACCGTTCCATTCCCTCTATCACTTGTCATCAGCCGCAAAACAGTTCTTCGCTATCAGCTTCTATTTCGCTACCTTCTATCTCTACGCCATCTTGAGACCCAGCTTGTAGGGAGTTGGCTTGACCATAGCAAGGTGGCTAGCTGGAAGCACAAAAGCTCGAATCCAAAGCTGGAGATGTGGAAGCGAAGAGCATGGATTCTGAGAGCGAGGATGTTGGTATTTGTGCAACAACTGCTGTACTTTTGTACCGCAGAGGTCATCGAACCAAATTGGCAAGGATTGATGGCGAGATTGAATGGAAATGAGAGTAGTGAGAAAGATGGGAAGGAAGGTGTGCAGGTGAATAGGACGGTCGATGAATTGATGCAAGACCATGTGGACTTTTTGGATACATGTCTCAAGGAGTGCATGCTTACGAACTCCAAATTACTTAAGGTATTTTTTCGAGTCCCTAGCCTCACAGCTGGCGAGTGCTAGTTCATCAAGGTATGGGAAATGATTTGCTGATACATTACTCTCTTCAGATCCATGCTAAGATCATGACGACCTGTACAATGTTTGCTACCTATACAGCACATCTTTCTCGGGCTCTTCTTTCTGCGGACCCGGACCTTGCATCAAACCCCCCGACCGCCTCGATCGGGAACGCAACACCGTCGTCGTCAATATCTTATGACCCTGCTCGCCTTGACAAACTTACCGATAATCTGCAGAAGTATGAAGACAATTTCAGTAGGCATCTGAAGATCCTGCTGGATGCTTTGGGTTACTACGCTGCCACCGAGACGGTAGTGCTACTGGGGTTGTGTGCGAGACTGAGCACAGCAAATGAGGGCACACCTGGTGGAGGCCTTGGCGGCGTTGAAAGCGCTGGCTAATTGCTGGGGTTGTTCATTCATAGTAAGGAAAACGGTAGGCGTTAATATTTCGCTCCAGGTGGGGAATTTCTTAACTGGCACAGGATGGTGTTTAAAGGTGTTACACACCAAAAGGTTGACTTCGATTTCCTATTGTACTATCTGTCGGTGTAGTGTCAACTTGTTTACGGCATAGGCTTTCGAGCGGCGTCAGAAAGCTAGATAATTGTTGGGCTCAGGAGGCCACAGTGATTGCCACATTGGTTGTGGTTCGCTTTTCGCTTCATAGATAAACAATCGATAGGAACATGAGAGCCTGTGATATTCAGATTCATCTCCGAAGAATTGCAGCTCTTTGAAGCATATTTCACCTGATAACCCAACTAGAATACCGACAAAAATCCGTAGTGAGAGAACTGTTAGCTTGCGGGGAAAACTTGGCAGGCCGTTATCGCATACCTACAGCCGAAGATATATTGCCCTACGTCAACACGCCACACACCCAACACCTCACAGGTTCGCAAAGCGGTCATTCCCAACCTCCTCGATTCTCTTTTGAAGCTGTATGGATTCATAGCATGTCTTTCTTCGCATTCTAACAACGATGAACTATGGGTCTTCACGCCCTGGCCTGCATGCAATTGGTCGGATCAAAGGTAATTCCAATTTGCTCCATACATGGCCAGTGGGAGAGGCTCACGGCATGCCAATACAGCTTTCGGCATCTAGTCACGTAGCTCACTGTGCAATATGCTTCAACGTTTATGCTCGAGCATGGAAATATCAATTCTCTTCTTGCGAACGTCGCCCAACATCAGTGGATGAACATACTTCCAGACACATTAAGGAAACCGCATTAGAACGCAGAACTATTGAAAAGGCAAAGAAAAAGGTCTCAGACAGAACCGGACTATTCATGCTTTAATCAATTGAGGCCAATGCTAAAGCTTTAGTGAATTACAGGACTTTTTCCTTTCGGTCTTGAACTCGACATCCACGAAACGAGAAGCAAAGTCTTACCTACAGCGCTTCAAGCCTTCGAAACCCCCTTTGGATCGGAAGTCAGCAGCAGAGCCAAGCACCTGTTCCAATGAGGTTAAGCAAATTTATTACGATCCTGTCGCCGAGAACAGGTACGGTGTGAACCTCGGAAACTTTTGCCATCCAGCGAAGGCAGTCGAAGAAAGCCCCGTCTTTGCTCAACAGCCCTTGCCCGAGGCGATAGCTTATGGTGACGTCGAGGTACTCCATCTCGCGCTCGTGGAGATCAGATCTCCGCAACTCTTGGATGATTCAACATTGCAGGGTATTGGCGAGACCCTTACCCAGCTTAGCCGGCTAGGACTGAGTAGCGTAGTGGTCCTCGATTGCGATGGCCGACAACCCACCAGCGACCAGGCGGCAACGTCAGTTGGCTGGCGCAAATTCGCTGTTGAGCAAGCCGACCGCGTTGTTGAGGCTATTGAATCCAATACTGGTCCTGGCGCTAGACGGCTGGACAACGTTATCGATGTTGCTCTAGTATCCCAGGAGCTCACTCCAGGCCTAAAACTTCGCAGCGGACTTAGAGTCGTGTTCAAAAATCTTTTATTGGCCCCACTCAGGAGAGGCGTCATTCCTGTCATTGCGCCAGTTGGATACACGGCAGAGCAAATTGCTGTGCCAGTATGCCCAGATGATGTCATGTTTGCACTGACGAGCGAATTTGCGGGCCTCACAATCACTCCATTCCCGGATGAGGACCCTACCCAAACCGCAAAGAAAATTGAGTTCCTTCAGCGGCAGATTTCGGTTGACCGTTTGATCATATTGGATCCGCTCGGCGGCATACCATCGACAGATCGACCAAGCGGTGTTCACGTATACATTAATTTGGAGCAAGAATTTGAGGACATCAGAGATGAGTTGTTGCGAGGGGTTGGCGACAATTTTATTGGATCGAACACTCGTGATAGGACAATCG
Organism: Sabuloglossum arenarium; assembly: GCA_022345705.2. Classification (NCBI taxonomy): domain Eukaryota; kingdom Fungi; phylum Ascomycota; class Geoglossomycetes; order Geoglossales; family Geoglossaceae; genus Sabuloglossum; species Sabuloglossum arenarium. Next base: position 133,568 of record JAJDMY020000768.1, on the reverse strand, counting down.
CCCCTCTTGGGAAAAGCAATCCCTTTTCGAAGTTCGTTGAGACGGAGATTGCTAACGCCTCCGATGCACATTCCAGTCAGCTCAGGGGTGGTTGGAAAGGCGCTCCTCACACTAGTTATGCACATCTACGAAATCTTAAGCTCCTCAGGCGTACGCTTTCATTACTACCACCAACGTCATCGGCACTTTTGACAACTCCTTTGGAGGCTGCAAACTCTGGCCGACCCCCATCAGTACCATTCCAAGCATCTGGAGTAGGTACTCGGAGGCAGAGAAATCCGCTTATCCATAATCTTCTCACTGATAAGCCTGTTTTCTCGTCATCGCTACCTATTAGTCGATTGGGGTCAAAGTCACCAGACCATCCTCTCAACGTTGATGCAGGGCTCACAACTACGACATTCGTCAAACGCGGCATGCCTTTAACGATTATCCCGGATACTCGAATCAGTCCGTGGAAACCTCCTGACCCAAAAGCTATGAGACTCACGCTTGAAGATCCCCACGTAGATCTCCCGCGACTAATCCACCTAGTTGACGACTCGTTCAATAGAAAACTGGATGTTCAGCATTACCTCTCCCGCGTTAACTCGCGCATCGCTGGGCTTATCATTGCGGGGGAGTATGAAGGGGGCGCTCTCCTTACTTGGGAAACCCCATCTGGCAGCAATGACGATGGTAGTGAGGCGAGCCGACAGCGGTTGGTTCCCTACCTGGACAAATTTGCTGTACTCAAAAGAAGCCAAGGAGCCGGTGGAGTGGCTGACATCGTGTTCAAGGCCATGGTGACTAAATGTTTTCCTGAAGGCGTTTGTTGGAGGAGCAGACGGGACAATCCTGTCAACAAATGGTATTTTGAACGAGCACGGGGCACATGGAAAATTCCCAATACGAATTGGACGATGTTCTGGACTACGGAAAATGTGACGGCTAATCCACAGACGTTTTTGGACTATGAGGGTGTTTGCAGGACTGTAATTCCAAGTTGGGCTGATAAGAAGGCTGCCGCCGATTGAATCGAATGCATATTCCTGAATCACGAACAAGATAAATTCGGCTTGTTCTTTGAAATGCAGATCATGATATTCGGGAGCTGTTCACGTAGAGCAGCTGTGTCCTGTGTGTAGAGTACATAGAAACGTATAGTATACAGGGGTGTGCGCAGGCGTATCTCTGAGCATTGTGAACCGCATGCGGAATAGCGGCATCGCCTGAATCAACGCTGCGTGCGTGTACACATCCTCCCCAAAACAAGCGACATTGCCTGAACTTCAGAACTTCATACTGGACTTCATACTGGACTTCATACTGGACACTGAACAAGGACCAAAGAACAAGCAACATTACCTGTGCTCAACGAGACAAGGACAAGAGATCGTCTGCCTATTGAAATGGACAAATTTCAGGCCTTCGGGAAGAACTTGTCGTATGTTCCGTAATTTGTTCTTCTGTTGCTGCGGGCTGAATCTCGCCATGAGCTGACCGAACTCACGGTGACAGTGCTTCTTTCTCGCCGTTCGCCCAGCGAACACAACAGTATGTCAAAGAACAGCTTGGCCAGGCCGAGGACAAGGTTAGTTGGATATAATGGGCGGTTTCTGCATCTTGCTATCACCCTGTCATCTGTTGAGCTCAGGCGTTTTGAAGGAGTAGAGTTAACGCATCAATTCTCTGCAGACTCAGCTTCCCCCGGACTATATTGAGCTCGAGAAGCGAGTCGATACTCTGAAGCAGGTTCACCAAAAGATGCTGCACGTCACGTATGTTGTTAGAAATGATACCCTGTTCATGCTACCTTGATATGAGGCTGATATGGAACAAACAGGTCTCAATACTCAAATGAGGCCTATGACTACCCCCCTAACATTCGCGAATCATTTAACGATCTCGGCCGTACCATCACTGAGAAGGTTCACCTGCTCTCCACCGCTACCTCTCCCGCTGAAGCCCAGGCAGCTCTTACTGCGCCGCCCACCGCCAAACCACAACCGAAAACCTTCAACCACGCCATCGCACGAGCTAGCTTAGCAAGCAGCCAACTCTTGCAGCAGCAGAATTCTGGTGCTAGCGAAGATCCCCTTGCGACTGCTTTGGAGAAGTACGCCCTTGCCAGCGAGAAGGTCGGTGAAGCAAGGCTTGCGCAGGATGCACAGATTCAGAACAGGTTCTTGGCTGGATGGAACACAACACTTAACACTAATCTTATGTTTGCCACCCGTGCGAGAAAGAGTGTGGAAAATTCGAGACTGATGCTTGATGCTGCTAAAGCTAAGGCTAAAGGTGGTCATGGATGGAGCCTACCTGGTCAAGCTGGAAGAAAAGAAGGCGATCAGCATGACGAGAGCCACATTAGCGAGGAGGCTAGAATTGAGATTGAGCAGGCAGAAGACGAGTTTGTTGGACAGACTGAGGAAGCCGCAGGAGTGATGAAGAATGTATGTTAGATCTCCGTCCTGTCTTGAAGGCAGCTCTGACTATTCTAGGTCCTCGATACACCTGAGCCTCTCCGCAACCTTGCTGATCTGATTGCTGCACAATTGGAGTATCATAAGAAGGCCTACGAGATTCTGAGCGAGCTGGCACCCGTTGTAGATGGTCTCCAAGTTGAACAGGAGGTGGGTCGTCACAAGTCCTTCACTGCGTAGGATCGCCAAATGCTTCGGTTTCTAGCGAAGGAGTGGTGTTGCGTGCCTTTTGGTGAGATACTGATGCTCATTCCCCAGGCTAGCTACCGTAAGAGCCGCGAGGGAGCATAATGGATTGACCACCAACTGCGAACCAAGGGAGTTCTTCGACAACAATACCCTTGCTATTTGCATTTAATTTTCCACTTCGCTCTGGTCTGGGCTTTTCGGTCTTTGGGGGTTAGGTTTCAGCTGTCCGCTTTTTTTTTATCTCTCCTCGTTTAAGACCATAACTCTGCGGAAATCCTCTTCTAACTTCTCATACCTTCCTCGAACAGACAACCCTTCTATAGCAAATTCCTTATCCTTGTGGTTTATTTTCTGTGGTGTCCACGGTTATTTTGGGTTTATCCAACCTTTGTGATCTTCTGTTCGTTAGCAATCGGGGGAATTGAAATTATAGCGTTTCACCGAAATATGATTCATCGGCAAAAAAGGAAAAGCCAATAAAATCGTGTGTCTGAAGTCAGACGCAGGAAAATCCTGACGGGGGTGACTAAACGATTATGTTCAGGGGCAACAAAGAGTTTAGTTGCTCTGAGAGTTTCCCCAAGCGAATTTTCAATCAATAATTCAGCAGATCGTGAGCCAACTACATCGGGCATGACTGAAGAGTAGTGGATGAAGATGTAGGGCTTGTGCCCTAACAGATTGTGCATATATCAGAACGCTCACTATCATTTCCGCTGCCCCTTAGCATATAGATATTGGATTCAAACTGCTGCCAATATCTATACCGTATTCAAACACACAACCATCGAGTTCCTTAGAAAAGTAGTACCGAAAGTTCATTACATACTCCTTAGGGCCATGACCATTAGTTTCAGGTTGCAACTCTTATTTTATATATTTGTTTGCAATGTTTGTATCATGATTGGATTCTATTATGCGACTGGCAATCATCGATGAGTCCATGCTGAACGCTTGTAGATAGTTGCAGGCGAGTCTGCGGCGAGTGCTTGTATAAGCTAAGGATTGTGTAGATAGTGACTTTACTCCTTCTTGTTTAGGTGAAATGACAAACTCTTATCCAACCATTTTTTTAGGGGTGCAGACCAATCAAACCATCAGTCTCAGCATTGTTCCTGATTTGTTCAATTAGAGAGCTTGATGCCTGATTTAGAGCTTTCAGCACGGGTGCTGGACATTAGAGAAATAAACAATATCATTACTCTGCGCCTGTGACGCTCGCGCAGGTTACCATACCGACTGATTTTTGGGGCGCCTCACCCAAACAAATAGGAGAAAAAAAATCACTGCCGATCTTTCTAAAATGAAAAGGATATGCATCCGATGAATGCGATGCTGCTTTTACGAGTGAGCTCGCAACTCAATGCCATAGATATCCCTTACCACCTTCTGAGTTGTTGGAGTTTGAACTTCTCCCATCCCAGCTCCTTCCCTCGTCCGCAGTGCTGCGCCTGCCATTCCACAGCCAGTTGCCGCTGTCATTTCCAGATCCTGTGCTTTGACTAGACGAGAATCGCCCCTCAGGACGGTTGGGCCACAACCCTTGCGAAGTGCCGTTATTGAAATCGAAGCCATGAGCCCTGGCTCCATATGGAACGCTAGGCCCATTTCCATATCTCGCCTCAGCAAAATTGTTGGTTGTGCCTCCACTGTATGTTGGATTCCAGACAGGGAGACCATCAGGGGGTTGTGACTCCCCGACAGCTTTGCCACGAGCATACTGTATCAGCGAGCCATTGATACCTGTTAAAGACCACGCAAAGACCGCGACTTGTCGTATCGAGTCCATGAAATCCTCTATATCCGGGCCACCCGAGCTAAGTGGAGCTGGATGTGCATATGCTTGTCCAGCACCAGCAAGGCTAGGAGCGACGCCAGCGCCATATGCTATGGGTTGCAGAGGTAGCTGTGCAGGCATAAGAGGCTGAACTGCCCAGGGAGAGGCAAAGAGTCCACGAGCGTAGATCTGAGGAACGGTGTGCTGTTGAGGAATGGGGGGCCTTGCACGGCGGAGAATGACCACTAACCCATCCGAAGTGCAAGAGACAACAGCCTCAACTTCAATGGGTTGTCGCTGTGGTTGCGGTGCCTGCGGTTGTCGGCCTAGCCCCTGTCGTCCAGATCTTCGCTGCTCCTTATATGTCGTTGACGGCGTGGAGGGCGACGACGACTGCGGCGCGCTTGCATAGTCAAATATTGGGGATGTGGCTATGCTGCCATCAACATCTGTGCTATTGCCCGACAAAGATCGCTGGTTTGCTGATGATGAGCCTCGGTGTTGTAAAGAATCGTCACCAACGACTTGTTCTTGTGTAGAGCCGTCCATGCGGGTATCTAGGTGTACGCCTCCATCATCATCGTCATCCTCGCCGCTACTAGGTTGTTCTGCTGTATTTCCATCTTGTTGTCCGCCTTGTCGAGGATCCCGGTACCAAAACCGCATATACGCGATAGAATCGTTTGCCTTCGCACGCTCCAGACATTGTATGGCGTCCTGGAGACAGTTTTCCTGGATACATTCGTAGAAGCTTTTACCAACGATCGCCTCTGGTGGGAGGCCGATAATGCTTGCAAGGGCTGTTGTTGCGTACATTATCGTCAACGTTCGTGTGAACCGATTGAGAATCAAAGCTGCTCGTGGCTCATGGAAAGCCTCATTAGGAGCGTTCCGAAACTTGGCAGAAAGATGAGAGAGCATGTGATATCGGGGATCCCGTGGCGAAGATGCAAACAAGCGCCGTATAGCTGGTGCTTCAACTGCTCGGTCTGTAGGGTACGTTTAACAAACTGCTTGGAATATATGGTAGAAGATCTGGGGTAAAAAGAATACGAGATGTGCTTACTCTGGCTTGCTGGACTCCGTCGATAGATACTCGTGCATGCCACAAGCACGTCGTGCACAATAGTAAATGCACACTCGCAGCCAACCCACCGGCCTCCCTTGCTCCTGATTTTGCAGTACGCCAACACAGCAGCTTTGTCTAGCTTCACGCCCCGTTCATGGGTAGATCGGGCAAATGGTATTTCATCGGGATGAAAATACTCATAACAAGACTTCCCCACCACTTCTGCTGGTTCATACCCAAGAACATCAGTTATGGAATCCGAGGCGTAGAGGAGACGGGCATCAAGGGAAAGATCTGCTATCACGTATCAGCGATTGCCAATTAGAGTCAATTGGTCTATCAAACTAATTTCCAATCTAGAAGGAACGCACCGTGGATGGATATAAAGGTGGTCTCCATTTCGGCTCTGCTTGCTGGTTACTCTGATCGGTGCTGTGCACACTGACTCGCTTGATGAATGACGGACACCAGTGGAGCAGCGCTCTGTAGAAATGGATGCTCTGTGGGAATATTATTGAAACTGCTGAAGCAGGCTTTATTTGGCCCTGGCGGTTAGCCGGGGCTTGATCTGAGAAGCCGTCCTGCACCCGCTTGCTGTGGCCCCCACCGATTGATGTTAAGAATATATGTACAGAACCGCACGGAGGTAATATCACCATCTGCAATGCATGCTTTGAAAAGCAATTAGCCCAGGATTTTAGACATTCTGACGGCAAGGACATCCATGATCGCTGATAGCGCCACGGGTAGCCTGTGCAGCAGACGATCTGTGACATTCGCAGAGCACAGCGCATCCCGCTGTACGGAAGGGGAATTTAGCGTGTAAGCATACCCGCGGAGGAGCACTCCGGGACCGCCTGCGCTACAGCGCCTAACGCAAAGCTCGCTGGCCAGTTCAAGTCTGCCTGGCCGTTGGGTAAGCCGCCCGCGCTCGGGCTGTTTTGTGCCACCACCACCATATCGTGCACTGGACGCAAGCGAGAACGCGAGTCAGATTCCGGTATCCTGATCCCGTCTGCATTGCCTGACCCAATTAGCAATGGGTGTGGAACTTCTCCCTGCGGACTCTTACTGCTGTAACAATAACAACTAGTGCCCATCCTTAGTCCTCTCTCTAGCTTTGTACGACACCAATTATCACCAGGACTCTTCAACTGGAAATTGACCGGTCTTCTACAGATGCACACTAATCAAAATCCTTCAATCAAAAAAAAAAAAGTAGTCTTCTGCTATGTCTGCCAATGACTCAACGCAGCAATGGGAGTTACCACAGCTCAAGACCATCATATCCGCACCGCCGCACCGTACCCCACCTTATTCGTCAAGCCCTGCTCTGCATGAAGCTAACACCAGCTTTAGATCCGCTTTACGACGTGGAATTCTACCCTTACACCCTACCAGGAGTGGATCCCTTTTTTGCCGTTGTGGGTGGCCAAGACGTCAGTCACCCGGTGTTGTGCTTCGGGCATCTCCATCTGCTGCAGTGGCTAACTTGATTGAAGACGATTATATGTCGTCCATCTCCGGAAAAGGACAAGGGCATAGAGGTAGTACGCTGGTTCAGAGACGAGAATGTAAATGTTTCACCCTAAGCTGAACTTGTGAATAATGTCTGATGGGATTTCAGGAGAACGAAGTACTATGCTGTTGTTGCTGGACTAAGGATCCGGAGCATGGAGATCCCCTTATTTGCCAGGCCGGCACGAGTGGTCTTATCAAGATCCTAAATGTGAAAACTGGGCGGCTCGTTAAGGTATGTTGAATGTAATCAACACTGTTGAGTGCTTGTCTGTGCTGATGCTTTCTTTTCCATGCGTATAGACTTTGGTTGGCCATGGCGATGTATGAACCCATCGCCGTTCAGATGTGTCCGGTTACCCCACTGACAAGCTAGTATAGGAAATCATGGATCTTTCCATCTCCCCAATATCTCCGCTAATCCTTGCTTCGGCTTCTGCGGACCATACAGTCCGGCTGTGGTCTTTGGATAACGCGCATGATTCAGTAGTAGGTGGTCGGCAACCCTGTGCAGCCATCTGCGCGGGAGAGGGACATCGAGAGTCTGTTCTGTCGATTGTTCGTATTTATTTCTGCCAGACCGGAATAGAGGGCTTACTTCAATGCTAGGCATTTCACCCCCTAGGACGCTATCTACTATCTGGCGGGATGGACCATGCAATCAACTTGGTTGGATTCGCATTTCGAATTTCCTTCAAGAATAGTTACTGATCAATGCCAGTGGGTCTTGCCAATGCTTCCAGACGGCAACACAGGGTCTGACACACCTACATTTCTGCACTACCCCCATTTCTCTACTACAGAAGTCCATTCCGATTACGTTGACTGGTAAGCACCCCACCCTACTGGACAGCTTCGATACGGATTCCCTTTCCAGCTTCACTAATCAACTCCTTATCCTCTGGCAGTGTGGCTTTTCATCATGACTTAATTCTCTCCAAGGCTGCCCGAGAAGGCAAAATTGTTCTCTGGCATATCAAAAACTTCTCTTCCCTAGCCCCACCTCCGTCCTCTGACAAGAATCCCACGACTCATGATTGGAAAGATACACGGAGCGCCTTTGGCAATGGTTTTGAACGATTGCTACAATTCAAAGTACCAGGCGACAATGATCCTTTCTTTATGCGTTTCGACCTTTTCAGCGCCCCAGGGAAACACCCTGTGCTCGCAATGGGGGATATGTATGGTAAAGTCTCATTTTGGGATTTAACAAGGCTGGTAGACAGTGCTGGGATTCCTGCTGCGCTGCTGAGTAAGATGGCAAAGAAAGCGAACGTTAAAAGCAAGAATGCAGTGGCGAAAGTGCAGCATAATCGCGATGGCAGTGCAGCGAGTTCGACGGTGTCAAGCAATGCCGTCAATGACGACAGCCAGCAAGCTTCGTCGAGCCAAACGGTCGCTGCGACAGGGAAGCTCTATGATCTGTCAGATCCATTTGCGAGGCTGGAGGCCCATGCGACAGTAGGACTGACAAAATACAACTCTACGGTGAGGAAGGCTGCGTGGAGCGTTGGTGGGGAATGGCTGGTCGTATGCGGAGAACAAGGAATGCTCGCAATATTGAGGCGGTGGGTCGAAGGCATCCCATCCACATGAAAGATTTTTTCTTATTTCATTCTATTTCTTTGCTGCAACATTTCGAAACCATCAGGATTTCCGCTGTAAGTTGCGTAACGAAGAACACTGAGAAAGGAGGACTATTTAAAGGCCGGGGAAGAAGCTTTAGATGGATCATGCTCTTTTCGGCAAGCATCGCAAACGGCTCATCTACAGAAAAGAAGTTAATGTAGCTTGGGCGTTGTCTTTATGATGGACTGTTAGGTTTGGTCCTACCATCCAATACTTCAGCTCTACTTGGCTCTATTCCACTCCGTTAATTTTCAGAAGGGCGCAGGCATTCCCGTGGAGAAACATCAGCAGAAAGCAAGCAGTGTATTCAATTATCGGATAGAGAATGCCAGACAAGATTGAAAGCACAAGAGCATCTGCAACGAGCCAAAGCACGTCTGAACTGCGTTTCGCCGGCTTGGCGATTATCTTTCAGCAGTGGAGATGCACAGTCAGGTGGACTGCGCATAAACTCTGGGGATTTCATGTTTCTCATAGCCGTCTTGTGCTAGGTACGGTTAGTCAATTTACTGCGATGCCTAGATTTCTTGCGAAGCCTGCATTGTGGATCTGAGGAAAGTGGAAGTCGCAACCGTAGACAAGAATTCATTTCCTATTGAATACTCCCGAGAGACTCCTAAACGACTCCTCCGTGAAACTACGCCACCGCTTCATCTGGCTTCTCTAGCATTTTATGGACAATAGCCCATTTTGCAGCTATTGATGTTTAGTGGTTCAATTAATATTAATAATACGCGAACCTCAATCCACAGACGCGTCTCCCAACAATCGCAAACTTGTCACTAACAGAATAACAATGGCACCTACGATTCTTTCTCCAGACCACGAGGAATACCAATATCTAAATCTCATCAGCCGTATCCTTGCTGATGGCGAACATCGTCCAGATAGGTAGATCTCTTGAAAATCGCGTCATTAAACACACTAAATATGTGAGCGAGCAGAACTGGCACCGGCACATATTCAATTTTCGCACCCCAACCTCTCCGTTTCTCCCTCTCACGCCCTTCAGCAAATCCCCGAGACTCTCCCACACTGATACTTCCACTTCTGACAACAAAACGCGTCTTTCTCCGTGCTGTTGTTGCCGAGATGCTCTGGTTCATTTCCGGCAACACCTCGTCGTTGCCCCTGTCTGCGCAAGGCATCAAAATCTGGGATGGCAACGGTAGTCGTGGGTACCTGGACAGCGTCGGGCTCTCGCATCGCGAAGTCGGTGATTTAGGACCTGTGTATGGGTTCCAATGGCGTCACTTCGGCGCGGTGTACAGAGACGCGAAGACAGATTACTCGGGTCAGGGGGTAGATCAACTGGCGGAGGTCATTGATAAGCTGAGAAATCGGCCATATGACCGTAGAATTATCTTGAGTGCATGGAATCCCGCGGACTTGAAGCTAATGGCACTCCCACCTTGCCATATGTTCGCACAGTTTTACGTTTCGTTTCCGCAAGGCACCGATACAGCCAGCACCACGTCGCCCTCTGCAAATGCTCACATGAACGGTGGGGCAGCGGAGAAGGTCAGAGGTGTTCTACATTGCCAGCTTTATCAGCGTTCCTGCGATATAGGTCTTGGTGTCCCGTTCAACATCGCTTCGTATGCCCTACTCACACACATGCTGGCACACGTGTGTGAGCTCACACCAGGAACATTTACACACACAATGGGTGATGCGCATGTCTATCTTGACCATGTTGATGCGCTGAAGACACAGCTGGAGAGGGAACCGAAGGATTTCCCGGTGCTCGAGATTAAGCGTGATGTTGGTGGCAGTATTGATGGGTGGCAGGTTGAGGACTTTGCAGTTAAAGGGTACAACCCGCACAAGGCGATCGCGATGAAGATGTCCGTTTAAAGACAACAAAATTTTTTCTCATCTTTTGTGGCACTCTCGGCCGACAAGTTCCTGCACTCCTTTGTTTTATCCTAAGGGCTTTTTTGGGTTAGAAATGTCTGTAGTAAAAATAAATCGAAGCATCACTGCTCTGCAAATCAGCGGTGGTGAATGGGTGAATGGGTTCGTGCAGCTGTGGATTGTTCGACTTGCTCGTTTGGCTGCGGCTCGGCTGCACCTTGCACAAACCCTTGTGGTTGTGGTTCTCTTAGTCAGAATTCTCCTGAAAGGCTGGATGAGCTCGATCTACTTTGCGTAGTATCTCCATGCCAGATTACTGAACTATTCTCTACTGTTAGAGACGCCAATCCTTCCGTCCTTTGAAAAGGGCGTGCCACTCCTTAACTGAGAACTTGGTTTCCAGCACTGACGGCTCTTGAGAAGGGCTTGGTAGAACTAGGCATACGAATAATAGGAGCACACGATAATCTGGATTGATTTTTTTCTGAATGGCGCGGCTCAATCGTTTCGGATTTGTGGTGACCGCAGCGGTATTCCATTTAGTATATATTTATTCAATCTTCGACATCTACTTCGTCAGTCCTATCGTCAGTGGGATGAGAGAGTTCAAGGTGGAGGGAGTTGAGGCACCAGCAAGGAGATTGGTTTTGTTTGTCGGTGCGCATGTCTTCTCTCGGTCGGAATCTTTCTCTGGCTCTTGATGGAAAGTGAATTAAGCTAATGGTTCTGCGTTGCTAACCAGGTGATGGCCTCCGCGCGGACAAAGCTTTTCAGTCCTTCCCAGACCCTTCACCACCATCCTCATCTACTAACGAAGAAGCTCTGACGCTGCGACCCCTGGCGCCATTCCTCCGTTCGCGCGTCCTCTCGCATGGAACTTTCGGAGTCTCCCATACACGCGTACCAACGGAATCTCGACCTGGACATGTGGCGCTGATAGCGGGTCTATACGAGGATGTATCAGCTGTGACGACCGGGTGGAAACTGAATCCAGTGAATTTTGATTCTGTTTTCAATCGCAGTAGGCACACGTGGAGCTGGGGCAGTCCAGATATTCTGCCTATGTTTCGGGAAGGCGCGGTGCCGGGGAGGGTTGATGCAGAGGTTTATGGGGAGGAAGCGGAAGACTTTACACAGGGTAAGCAGAATACAAGAAGAATCTGTGGAAATTATGGAGACTGCATTCTTCGGCAAGGATGATGCAAAGCAATTGCGAACTTTCAGATTCTGGGCTGACTGTAGGCAGACGCAACACAACTCGATACATGGGTTTTCGACAAAGTTCATGCTTTCTTTAAGTCCGCCTCTACAAACAGCACCCTTAATACTCTCCTCCATGAGGACAAGCTTGTCTTTTTCCTTCACCTGCTTGGACTTGATACTACCGGTCACGCTTATCGCCCCTATTCGAAGGAGTATCTGCATAATATCAAAATTGTTGACCACGGCGTGGAGCAAATAACGAAGCTGATAGAAAACTTTTATAGTGACGGGAAGACAGCATTTGTATTTACTGCGGATCATGGAATGAGCGATTGGGGGAGTCATGGCGACGGACACCCAGACAATACGCGCACGCCGTTAATTGCGTGGGGCTCCGGCGTCGCAAAGCCTGTGGTTACAGACGGTGAAATAGCTCCAGGCCATGAAGATGGCTTTTCACTGGACTGGGGTCTGCACCATGTGAAAAGGAATGACGTTGCTCAGGCGGATGTCGCAGCCCTGATGGCCTATCTAGCCGGACTGGAGTTTCCGGTGAACTCTGTTGGAGAGCTTCCACTGGAATACCTAGCCGGAGATCTGAAACGAAAAGCAGAGGCCGCACTGGTTAATGCAAGGGGAATATTGGAAATGTATCGAGTAAAAGAGGAGGAAAAGAAGTCGAAGAAAATTCGCTATAAGCCATTTGAATCGTTAGGAGGAGAGCATTCGGTGGAAACCCGCACAGGGAAGATAGAGCGACTGATCAAAAAGGGAAGCTATGAAGTCGCGATTTTGGAATGCGCTCAGCTCATTAAGCTCGGCTTGGAAGGTCTCCGCTATTTACAAACGTACGACTGGCTTTTCCTCCGGGCTCTGGTCACTGTGGGATATTTTGGATGGATCGCTTTTGCACTGACAACAGTTATTGACCTCCATGTTCTTCATGGGGTTACGGGCACTTCAAGGACAATGCCCAGCACTCTACTCTTCTCTTCTTTACTCATGGCCTTTTACTCGGTTCTTTGGGCCCAAGAGTCTCCGTGGACGTACTACGCGTACGCATTATTTCCGATTGTTTTCTGGGAGGAGGTTTTCGCAAGGAGAAAAGCAATTGTGAAAGGCCGAGAAGTTCTATTGGCTCACGTTAACTCTGTTTCTGACTACGCCGGCCTAGGGTTGAACGCGCTGGCGTTTGTGGGTTTACTGCAGGCAATGGTGAGTAGAGCGTCTTCATGCTTAGTCAACTGTGTGTCTTTGTCCTTAGATTCAGAGCACGTGGTGGTGTCTGCCAGATGCTTACCGTCAATTGGACTAGGTACAAGGATACTTTCACCGGCAAATCTTCACAGTCTGCTTTTTGCTCGCTGCTTTTTGGCCAGCACTCTACGGAAGGGACTTCATTTCTATCAACAAACTCCTGGTGGCGATGTGGGCTCTGGCATGCGCAGTGATGAGCATGTTTACCTTATTACCCGTCGTTAAGGTGGAGAATATCAACCTAATGTGTGTTATTCCAAATTTTTTAGACTTATTTTGCCCTTTGATGTCGCTACGTCGATAGTTGTTGGATCTGACCGAGGAATTAACAGAATTGTCGGAGGCGTTTTGATGTTTGCTGTCGGAGTTCTTTATCTTCTATATGAAAAGAGCATTCTGGTTAAGCCAAACGGGACGGCCTCCAGCTCCGCCAACTGTATATCAAGGACCATCCTGGGAGTACAAGTGAGTTATTTCATGGCATTGTAATCGATATTCTCACTCAATACTTACCTTCTATAATAATAGGTTGGTTTAGTTGGTTTGGCGATGATTGTGACGAGATCAAGTGCCATGTCCTTACAAGCCAAGCAAGGACTTCCTTTGGGCAATCAAGCAGTTGGGTGGCTTGTTCTGGGTGATTTCCCTAGGCTCTTACGTGTTGGTATGCTTTGCTGACTCTAGACAGTGGTATCCTTGACCACACCGTTCTTGCACGGTTTGCAACCAAATACGCACCATCTTCACCGGCTGATGGTCATATTCCTCAGTTTCTCGCCAGCCTTTATCCTTTTAACAATATCATACGAAGGACTATTTCACTTTGCCTTTTGTACAACTCTGCTCACCTGGATCCAGCTGGAGCACCGTATCTACGAGTACAGAACTCTCAAAACTAACACAGGATCATCTGAGGCATCCTCTTCTGGATCTGGCACAATAACAAATATTTCTGACAAGCCATGGCGTTCGCTCACTCTCGCCGACGCTCGTATTGCTCTATTCTTCTTCTTCTTCATCCAAATCGCATTTTTCGGGACTGGAAACATTGCATCCATCTCCTCATTTTCACTCGACTCCGTATATCGACTCATCCCAGTGTTCAATCCCTTCTCACAGGGCGCTCTACTAATACTCAAGCTGCTTATCCCCTTTGCAATTATCTCTGCAAATCTCGGGATTCTGAACCGGAGAATTGGCGTTGCGCCTTCGGCTTTATTTATGGTGGTCATGGCGATTAGCGATGTGCTTACGCTAAATTTCTTCTATATGGTGCGTGACGAGGGTAGTTGGCTGGATATTGGCACGACTATCAGCCATTTCTGCATTGCAAGCTTGTTGTGTGTTTTTGTAGCGGTCCTGGAGTCTGTTAGTGAGGTGTTCATCAATGGAGTCGAGGTTGGGAACAGTGCGGAATCTAGAAGGTCCGGTGTCAGTGAAAAGAAGGAAAGGGCGGAGGGCAATGTTGCGAATGGCAATGTTCCGAATGGCAATGTTGCGAATGGCAATGTTGCGAATGGCAATGGTGATGTATTCGCTGGCCATGGCCTTGCTGCGTCAGCGGGCGCTAGGCTCGCGAATGGTCAGCAAAGGGTCTGTCCTCAACGGAACAGCGATTCCGTCATGAACGTGGAAGGAAAGAATTCCATCGGACCGTTTCGTTATTGAGAATGAAAAAGCGGGTTCTCTAGGTGATAGTGGTTTATTGGTTTTGGTTCCTGTATATGTGCGGCGGCGTCGTTGGGAATTCCTCTTTCCTATATAAATATGCCGTTCCTCGGTTCTAAGCATCAGGAACACACGACGAGGCATCAGTTGAACTGACAAATACATGCTAATGGAGGTGTTCAGCACCCAAGATGCTTATGCTTATGTTTAGCCTAAGCAGCGAAATAAGCATGGCCTGGTTAAAAGTCGTTCAGCACCAGAAGCTGCTTATGATCCGAATACGCCCATGGGAAACGGCTCGGAAATTACAAAAACATAGTTGAACCAATCATATTTGTTCGTGACACCAAAACAAACCCATAAGCATATATAACCATAACCATATGCTTATATAGGCATATGTTTATCGAAATCTGCTCATTTTTCGGCTGCTAGACCCAAATTGAAGGGGTTGCTCTGGCGATGCTAAGCAGAAGCATAAGCATCCTGAGACATCGTAACGGGCAATTCCTTTCCTGGGCAATAAGATGGAGATTGGATTGAATTGGAGAATACAATGTTTTTCATGATTACCCTGTCGGAGGGAGTGGAGATCAAAGGATCGTGGTCTCGCTAGAGATTGTGGCATCAGCCGCGTGAGTTTCCTCGCTCGCAGGGGTGTCTCACGGAGTCTGGTTGGTCCCGACGGAAAACGGCCAACCTGCTTCCCGGATCTTCCCCACAATCCCATGAGACCTAACTTAGTGCATACAGGCACACCGCAAACCACACTTGCGCGGTCATACCGTCTGCCTTGTTCGTGTCGTCTT
The DNA here is from genome assembly GCA_022345705.2 of Sabuloglossum arenarium. Classification (NCBI taxonomy): domain Eukaryota; kingdom Fungi; phylum Ascomycota; class Geoglossomycetes; order Geoglossales; family Geoglossaceae; genus Sabuloglossum; species Sabuloglossum arenarium. The sequence goes on along the minus strand of JAJDMY020000768.1, from coordinate 118,127 downwards.
TGCTCTGCATATTTCCCCATGGCTCCCCTTAATCCAAGGAGTTCGCTGGATATACACGATATGGGTCAGTTGCAGGAGTCGAGTGGTTCGGATCAATTGTAAGGATCTGGAGCCCAGACCTCTTTTAGACCGGCTGTTCCGCATCACCCTGCTACACAGGCCATGGATGCTACCCGAATGAAGGACCGTACGGCGGACGGGGGCTGTCGCGTTGGACATTCCAGACGTTTCTGTTAGCATATTATATTCGCTATTGTACGGAGTAAGTCTTGCATATTGCTGGGTGGCGGGAGTAATCGGAGTTGGGTTTGGCCTTACTAGCGTTTGTCTCGGTCTTCCGTTGCTCTGCCGGAATGGGGCGAAGAGAGAGAGGAGAGTAAACAAGTTGGAGCCTGGACTTGGTTGGACTTGGTTGGACTTGGTTGGACTTGATTGACTTGGTTGACTTGGTTAAACTCTTTGTGCACTATACTATCAGCCCGAGCCTGGACTGTTTACCCGCCGTACCTGTATCGTGCTCAGCAAGGCTGCCCATGACATACATTATCGGAGTTTCATATATTTCTAGAAGAGCACAAGAATAGAATCGTTGAATCGTCTGGAAGCTCGTGCGCTGAGGAAGTGTGTAATCGTGCGTTTAGCCGATTCCCAAAATATTTTGTCCCTTTTGAGGATCAGTTTGTTGATATACACTCTTACTTACATTTATGTGAACTTGTGAGGTTGTATATATTGTCCCCGTGGTTGCTTGCCAATTCCGAGAGATTGCGTTGAGGCGACAACAATCCCCCACATTTGCACGTTCTTCGAGACGAACCTTTCGCTACTGGCAGGTAACCGGTTCTCTGCCACCACAGGTCTGCGGAGTACATATTGCCCACTCGATTCATTCCCACGGACAATACCGGAAGCACGGATAAGCGCTGAGGTCGTCGGATTCCTGATCGTGGAGGAACAAAAGGGAAAGGGGAGAGAGCTGTTGTCTGCAAATTTGAGGCGTTATGGCTGGCGAGAGCGGCGCACTTGTTCAAGGAAATGCTGTTGAAGGACGTGTGCCAATAGCATCGGCAGCACCTTCTTCACAGACCCCGGGCCACCCGAGCTTTAGAAGGTGAGAAGATATTATAGAGGTTTAAATGTTTTGTGCGCACGACTTGCTAATTCTCTTCTGGGGCATTCAGGCAGCGTGCCTCGAGAGCTTGCGAAGTAAGATCTAATGTTTTGCTCCAACTTACCCCGAATATTTACTGACCACACGTCGCAGACATGCCATGCCCGAAAGGTATATTTTCCACCTACGGACTGTCAGAAGATATTTTCCATGTCTTCAACCTGACTGTCTATGCTTAGGTTCGCTGTGATGCCGCAAGTCTAGGGGTTCCATGCACGAATTGTGTGGCTTTCGCTATAGAGTGCAAGATCCCGACACCAAAGCGGAAGAAAGCTCAGGGGAGATCGAAGGATTCTGACAGGTGAGCAGAGAATAATTTCCCTTGTTTAGAAAATTATCAGTTGCTAAGATACGCAAACTGTCTTTCAGCGATCGAGGAGAGTCTACGCAAGAAAAATCCCCACCAGGAGAGTCACCAGGACCATTCAGCCGAAACACCGCTATGTACAACCCCCAGGATGGGACACCTCCTGCGAACATTTCAGATGCACAAGCCGCAGAACAAGCCTCGCATAATAACACCTATGCGCAGTTTATGAAACCAAAATTTGCCAGAGCACCTATCAAGGAGGCTGGAAGAGTGGCGTATTTAGGAGAATCCTCGAATCTTTCATTACTCGTTCACGACCGCCACGGAACAACAGACGTCGTGCACTATCCTCTTCCTGAAAATGTCAGGGGTTCCAGGGCTAGGTTGACCGAGCTGGACCATCTGGAGATAGACATATTGCATCAGAGAGGGGCTTTTTTGTTGCCTCCGAGGGAATTGTGCGATGAGCTAGTGGAGGCTTTTTTTAAATGGGTGTTTCCTATTGTGCCCGTTATAAATCGTAGCCGATTCATGAGACGATATCGAGACTCAAAGAATCCCCCTTCACTCCTCCTTCTTCAGGCGATCTTGCTGGCCGGCTCGAGAGTATGCACAAACTCCCAACTGATGGATGCCAATGGCTCTACGGCCCCTGCAGCGATGACTTTCTACAAGAGAGCGAAGGCTCTCTATGATGCAAATTACGAAGACGACAGGGTTACTATTGTTCAAGCCCTAATTCTGATGGGGTGGTACTGGGAGGGTCCTGAAGGTACATGGATCGAATGCCTGTGTGACACCCCAAACATCTGCTTACAACGCTCTAGATGTTACCAAGAATGTATTTTACTGGAGCAGAGTGGCTACAATCGTTGCTCAGGGCTCCGGGATGCATCGAAGGTACGCGTTATGCCACCACTGGAGTTTCATTAATTGCTAAGCTCTTGCAGCGTGGAGAGCTCTCAGTTGAGCAGAGCCGATAAGCGGCTGTGGAAACGGATATGGTGGACCCTCTTCACCAGAGATCGTTCAGTGGCGGTTGCCCTAGGAAGACCGGTCCATATAAACACAGATGACTCGGATGTGGAGATGGTATCTGAAGATGATTTTATTGACGATGAAACTGACCATCCTGCCGATTACCCACCAGACCCATTCCATGTGCAATTCTTTCTGCAGTACGTGAAACTCTGCGAAATCATGGGTCTGGTATTATCTCAGCAGTACTCTGTGGCTTCCAAAGCACGACGACAAAATGGCATCGATCTGACGCATAGCGATATGGCTCTTGCAGATTGGTTGCAAAATTGTCCAAGAGAGGTTAACTGGGAGCGACCACGACACCGTTTTTGGTCGGCCCTCCTTCACTTGAACTACTAGTACGTGTTCACCCACTAGAAATTCCGCCATCTGGGGAAGTCTGACTGTTGTAGTACTACATTGTGCCTGCTGCACAGGGCACACATGCCGCCCGCAGCTCCACAACCAAATGGAGTGAGTGGACATCCGGATGATACCGCATACCCTTCGCGGAATATCGCTTTTACAGCAGCCTCGATGATCACATCGATCATCGAAAACTTGCAAACATACGATGAGATTCGATATTGCCCTGCATTTGTGTATGTGGAACCTTTTGGCAATGGCTTTGCAATAACCGCTAACATAGAACAACAGTGTATACAGCTTGTTCTCGGCCCTCATTATGCATGTGTATCAAATGCGATCAAATATCCCCTCCGTTGTTGCAGCCACACAGCAGAGAATGAAGATATGCATGAACGCGCTCAAAGAAGTGTCGAGAGTGTGGCTAGTCGCAAAGATGGTTCACACCCTCTTCGAGTCAATTCTTGGAAACAAGAGTCTCGAAGAGAGATTGCAAAAGGCAGCTGGAAAGCGACACAGCAAGGCAAGGCTTGGCCCAAGTCATGGCCATAGCCATAGTTACAATGCTCCTAAGAATGGGGAGCCACCGAAGCGGAAATACGACGATATGGAGCTTGGGTTCAACCCAAACGGCCCTCCCGCGCCACAGGTCTCGTATGAGCGTTCTCGCCCTCAAACGCCGGCAGTCACGCCATCCAGGGATCTTGGCCACCCAGGAGCAGTTTCCATGGGAGCTCCTAACGTAATGACCTCTCCGCATATGCGCCAGCAAGTAGACGCTTTCATGGGCGACGGCAACTCTCGCTCAAACACTCGGCCTCCCACCCCTTTCAATCCTTCGTTCTCTGTGCCCGCTACACCACCAGATCTCTATCTCGTCACTCGCTCTTCACCTCCAATTTCCCAGAGCCTTTGGGAAAACTTCCAGCCTGACCAGCTCTTTCCAGAAGGTTCTGTTAATATGCAACCGCAATGTTCTCCCCAGCCAACTCTGGATCCGCAACTTGCGCAGCAGATACCTCTAATGGGCCAACAGAATCCCACAATGCAGTACGTTACCGGACAGACAACTCAACTTCCTCAACGAGGGTCAAGACCGCCCTGTGGATCTCCTATGGCAGGCTTGCAAGGAGGTATTTCGGGACAGCAAGGTCTTCATTGGCCAACTCAGCTGGACACTTTCGAAGGTGCTGCGGGCAGCTCCGATGAAACATGGAGCAACAGTTCTCGAGGAGGCGTTGTGCCAACTACTCTCAATGTTGAGGATTGGTTGTTCCCCTATTTCTCTTATATTCCACTACTTTTCTGCTTGCAACTCTGAGGAATGCAATACTGATGGATTATTACTCGAATCTAGGTTTCAATTTTTCGGCCTTAATGGAGATTTGAGTGAGATCAACTCGGGCGAGATCTAGAGTATACCTGAACTATGGATACCCCACACTAGACCCCTGGGAGAGGAGGGATGGTTCTTTCCCCGATCTCCTTATTCGGCGCTTTTGTGGACGGCCTGAATCTTCTTTGTGTATAATTACGTATACGAGGATACAACTGTACTTCCAGCATTGGGTGGAGGGGACTAGTCGGAGGATAACATCAATAGCGGATGAGAGCTAACCTGGCGTCTTCGGCTGTCCTTACGCGCGGCTTTCTTTGGGTATTTTGTAAAGGGTTGGCGGTCTCTCTTTACATGGCGGGCCTTATGACTTCGATGTTTAGGATACGCCTTCTTTCCCTGATGGTGAAGATGATGGAACGAAAACGCAAGGCCGTTTTGTTTTTGTATGGCTTGGATATGCTACTAGGTGTAGTTAGTAGATGCAGTAGTAGTAGTTGTAGTAATAGTAAGAGTGTTAGCCGCAAGCACGCAATCAATAGGCGGTGTGAGTGCGGTACGTAAATCTAGTGGTCACCCGGCCGAGCCGCTAACCCCACGAAAATTTAAGCTGCCTTGTTGCTGTTTTCAAGTGCCTTAAGATCCAAGTCAGATTAATTCTAGACTCACCCTGCGTGAACCTCTTTGCTAACATCTTAATTTGCGATTTAAGTCTAAGAGAATCCATTGGTCATGTCCTCGCCATCAGCTTCTTCGGCAGCATCCTCGTCCGGCCTAGACGGTTCGAAGGCCTCCACAGCTGGAATCAGCGTGCTAAGCAAGGCTTTTGTCCAGGTGGACCTCGAAGGACATGACCTGCCGCCGTCGCCAGCACCGTCGTCACCGAGGAATGGAAGGAAGTACGCGTTGGCCACCGAGTTAGTGTATACTGAGAGCAATGACCAGTATAATGCGTCCAGTGTACCGATTTATCAAGTTAGTCTCTGTACGAAAACACTGGAGAGCTCTGATCCAATATTGGTTGATTGGCACTATGCAACAATGGAAATCTCCAATATTTTCTAGAGCCACGAGACCAAAGCTGCTATTGACGGATTAATGCTAACTTATAATATGTTAGTCGGCTACTTTCAAGCAAACCTCCCATAGCGGTGGTAATGATTATGACTACACGCGTTCGGGCAATCCCACACGTACACATCTCGAGCGGCATCTAGCGAAGGTCATGAGCGCTGCCCGTGCCCTGGCCGTGTCTTCCGGCATGGGGGCTCTCGACGTGATCACTCGATTGCTACGTCCTGGCGATGAAGTAGTGACTGGCGACGATCTCTACGGTGGGACAAACCGTTTATTGAAGTACCTTGCGACGAATGGAGATGTTATTGTACATCACGTCGACACTACTAATCTAGAACGTGTACAAGAGGTTATGAGCAAGAAGACAGCCATGGTCCTGCTCGAGACGCCCACAAATCCAATGATTAAAATCGTTGATATATCAGCAATTGCGTCTGCCGCCCATGCGGCGAATGATAAGGCCATCGTTGCGGTGGACAATACCATGCTCTCCCCGCTCCTACAGAACCCCCTCGATCTAGGCGCCAATATTGTCTACGAGAGTGGGACTAAATATTTGTCAGGACATCATGACCTCATGGCCGGCGTGATTGCAGTCAACGATCTAAGTCTCGGTGACAAGTTGTATTTCACCATCAATGCATCAGGATGCGGACTCTCACCCTTTGACTGCTGGCTACTGTTACGAGGCATTAAGACGCTGGGAGTTCGCATGGAGAAACAACAATCCAATGCTCAACGCATAGCCGAATTCCTCGAAGCTCGGGGCTTCAAAGTCCGGTATCCCGGCCTCCGTAGCCATCCACAGTATGACCTGCATTGGAGCATGGCGCGGGGAGCCGGAGCAGTTCTGAGTTTCGAGACAGGGGATATAAGAGTCAGTGAGAAGATAGTGGATGCAGCAAGGCTGTGGGCGATCAGCGTGAGCTTTGGATGTGTGAATAGCTTGATCAGTATGCCATGCCGCATGAGCCACGCCAGTATTGATGCGAAAACTAGGAAGGAGAGGGAGTTGCCAGAAGATATTATTAGATTATGTGTTGGAATCGAGGATCCTGATGATCTGATTGATGACTTGAGTAGAGCAGTATGTTTCTCCATGTCCATATTTGCTGTGGCACGCTAATTGTTATTCCGCAGCTGGTTCAAGCTGGTGCTGTATCAGTAACAGTAGACGGATTCTACGCAAAGGCCCCTGGCCAAGTTCTGGGCGAAGAATCGTCCTCCTCTGGTGTTGATACGCCACTTCCATGACCTACATGGCTAATTTCTTGAACACAAACTCTCTCTCTCATAAAAAAAGGGGGATTTCTGCAATATCATCTTGCAAGTCGGCGGACTGGCGTTTCTATTTGGGCTTATACTCCTACCTTCTCTGGTTCGGACATGTTACCATGAGCAAAACACCAAAAATGGAAAAGAACATCAGATACCACATTTGTTTGGCAAGTGTGTATAGAAATTTCCTTATCAGCCTGTACGTGTACATACATTCTTATGGCTGCGAAGGGACTGCCTTTAAATCCGGGCTCAAGGGGTCTAATCATGTGTGACGAGTGTCTCAGATGTGTGATTTGCAAATAAACACAAACCCCCACCCCATCACCAGAATAATGGAAATGCACTATAGCATCAGGAGTACTTCTGTTGGATATTTGCTCTAGTGCCACGATTTCCAGACTTACCACAATTCTGATTCGCTGGACCTGGTTACCCTTACATACCCTTACACACTTGAGGAGTTGCCAAAGGTGATACGTTATTCTCGAATTCTTCCGCTGCTTGCGGTGCCACAGGCGATTTCTAGGACATTATAATTCTATGTTCTTGGGGAGTGAAGCGATTTCATACACTGCTTTGGGTATTACTCTGGAGATAGCAGTGGTATTCCGGTAGATAATTCTGGAAATCGTGTTGTCTCAGTAATATCCCGGCTTTGTTTTAGAAAAGAGATGGGCGGTACGTGGAGAAGAGGAGCTGCCGTCGTTAAGATAGCTTTTAGTTGTTAGGCAATGTGAAGCTGCTGTATATCACTGCTACCTGAGTGTTGCCAGAGGCCTGGAGCAACCAACTTCCTCCCTAATCCTCAATACTCGTGAAATTGAAAGGTACCTATATCCAAGTTCTAAAGAAGGAGATTATACTATTTAGATAAGCCGTAAGCGTAGAACTTGCTGTACATGTACATGCTATTGTGTCCTTACCATTTCCTGAGCTAAAGGTCAAATTTCCAATGAGGGGTAACGGTGAGTTACCCTGCCACCCCTCTGATCACATCCACGCTGCCCTCTTCTAACCACCACCACCACCACCACCACCACCACCACTCCTTTAAGACGTACGCGGTACCTCCAGCCGCAATGGCGGCTAGTAAAGGCCAGAAGAGAAAGCGCGAGGCTTTGTTACGGAAAGAAGAAGAGAGGCAGACTCGACTTAAGAGAGATTACGCAGATGCTTTGGCACAGCTTCGCCAGTCTTCAGCACCAGATAGAGCCAAGGATGAAGCCGCGTTCCAAAGGGCTGAATTCGAAGCTGCCAGGAGGGCGGAAGCTGCAAGAATGAGGCCGACATATGCGCCTACAGGCAAAGAGGAATATGGGCCTGAAGCCCAAAAAATGCGTATGTAAAAGCCCCTTAGCTATCAGTTCGCAGTCAATTCAGGTGAGCAGGCAGCTAACAGCTTCTTCCAGCGGAACCGTGGCCAGAGCCCGTTGACGGCAATAGGTGGACTGATAAAGACAGGTGAATCACTGTTTACATTTGACGATATATGTGCATGATCGCTGAGAAAAAAGCAGACCCGCGCATATGCGCATTCGCATGTCGCCACCGAGAGCGAATGACCACAAATTGATCGCTGCATATGAAGGCGTCTTCGGCATCAGCGAAGAAGATCTCGACAGAGTTCGGAATGAGCTTCATATGAAGAAAACTACTACGCTCGCTACTTCCTATCGACAGCTTCGCCTCGGCGAACAGGTGAATATCGAAGATAGAAAGATAGGAAGCAGCAAAAGTGCTGTGGAGTCACCTGAGAGCAGCGGAGTGCTAAGACAGGACGAAGTTTTCGAGCATTGGTTGGTAGACTTACCTGACATCCCAGGGTCTTCTACGTCTCGGTAAGTTGCCACGATCTCCATTTTTAGCAGAGGACCCATGACTGACCTATGCCAGTATCACCAAAGATAATGAGGGATTAACTCTCTCTAACGTCACGAACGTAAACCATGTTTGTAAAAGCGCTTTCAGCCATTTCATCGAGCCGCAGCCCACATCTCCCAAAATCAAAACGTGAGTCTCCATCGAATTTCCTCAACGGCGTGAAGTAGGCATCAGGCTCCAAGATGCTAACTCACTTCAGCGAACCTACGAACGAAAAACCTGATTTCAGCGAATTTTTCCTGGCCGACGTAGTGAGCTGGTTGGGAAAGTTCGTCACCATCCCTATTCCCGTCCAGAGCCGAAAGGACATTCAGAATAGTGACGCTAATTCCAAACCATCGCAGAAACGATCCCGAGGCGTCGGTTCAAGTAAAGCCCGAGACCAATGAGAACGTTGCTAGCATGACTTCTCAACTTGGCTGAGTATGTTAAGCCGTCTCCCCTTTTTACTCTCCGGAACATTAGTTCTCGTATCTTTACAGTGTCAAGATCGTGGTAAGGGACGGATGCGTCTTTGGCTGGATATGTTAGTTATCTCACCCTTTTTTCTTCTCCAGAACATTGGTTCTCATATCTTTCCATAGTGCCAAGACTCAAGGGCTATGGCGATGAACAGAATGCATCCTTGCTCAAAGCAGTCTTAAGAGAAAATAGGTGGAAAGGAACATTTAGCTGGGAAAAAGAAGACATCGACGAATATCGACGATGCTACGTGATAAGCTCTTAAAGACAATTGCAACATGAAATACAATCAATGCTTGTTGCAACATCAATCGGAAATTGAGAAATTTGATACTTCGTCCTCATCAGTTTGTTAAATGTAGTGACTTCTCGGAGAGGGAACTTGCAAACTTGATGAGGTTAGATTAAAAGATTTTTATCGTATTCAAACTACCAAGCCTAGGTAGGCCAACCTAAACCTGATGATATATCGCCATCCCTGAATCCAGTAGACAAAGTCATGTCGCCTCATTTCAAGGCTTTCGAATGACGAATGACGTTAAAGTCGATAATCCCTGCAATTCGAACCGTTCAATCCCCCTCCTATTCCACCCATCTCCTTCTCGTGACCCTCCTCTTCCCTGGCTTTATCAGCTTTCATCTTCTCAAATTTCAGACGTCTCTTTTCCCGCCAACCTGGACCCCACTTCATCTCCACCCACAACAAGGGGCTCGTAACTGCAATCACCCCGGCGATGAAAGTAAAGCACCAACCGAGGCCCATGGCCTTGATCATTATCTCGATAACTGCAGCACCTCCTGCACCCATAACGCACCGTACAAGATTGTTCGCAGCCGTGGCTGTTGCAGGACTCAGTGGGTAAAGATCGACCAGCATTGTACTCAAGACGGTGAAGCCTCCTGCGAAAGTGACACCAAAGATAAATTGCAACAACAGTGGAACAGCGAGCGAGGTTCTTTGGTGAAGTGACCAACCATAACCTAGAAGAGCGCAGTCGCCGATTGCCAGCATAGGAAAGATCACTTGAATGCGGGCCTTTTCCAACGGGAAATTCTTCATATCGTCACCTCGTTTGCGATCAGCTGTAATGCCCGCAGCCTTTGCTACAGATTTGTAGTTCTTGTCCCTATAGTATTCTGGTTAGTCGCTAGAAGGATAAATCTCCAGATTACTTGCTTGCATTAAAAATCCCGTCAAAATTGACGCCACTCCACAACCAACTCCGAATGGGCTGTGTCAATATTAGCGGTCTATGTAAAATGGAAGGATATTGGATTGAAAAAAGCATACATGTAGCATAGACCAAGCTGCAGGTCATTAAAGCCATAAATTTCTCTAAATGTAGACGGAAGACTGGCCATGACACAGTAAAATGCCGTGTATATGAGTGAGTTATACAGTAGGACAATTGCGCAATCTTTCTCCATGATAATTAAAATCGTCTTCAACGGATTCGGCCAACGAAGCTCGCGTATTTTAGCAAGTTCAGCTTGTGCTGAGAGCGTGGCCTCGCGGGAATCCGTGCGTCCAAGCTGTAGGTCTTTCTTCGATTTGCGGATCTGGAGATAGTTGAAAAGCGACATCCTCCACCCCTGTGGTGGAACAGAGCCGTTGCCAACAACATTTCGGCTAGTCTCTGGAAAGCATATCAAGAAAATAATCATGCAGACCCCGCCCATTATTGCGAGAAACCAGAAGATTGCTCTCCAACCTAGAAACTGGGATAGGAGGCCGCCAATTACAGGTCCGATGGTTGGGCCAACCATGGGTCCTGTACTTGCAAAGCCCATGTAGCTCCCCCTCTCTGCGGTGGTGGCAATATCTGCAACAACACCATAGGCAAGTGCAATCGTCCCACTGATCCCTGTACTCTGCAAGCATCGCAATGAGAACAACGCCACAAAGCTGTTCTGCAGCGCCAATCCGATATTTGCCCCTAGATATATGATAAAGGCTAACATATATGCTGGTCTCCTTCCTTGCATGTCCGCTAGATCACCGAAGACTGTTGGAGCAAGTCCTTGGAAGATCATGAAAGACGTAAGAGTAAGATTTATCTGGTAGTTGGAGACACGCAGATATGTAGCGAGTGTTGGGAGAGCAGGAAAGTAAATGGCGGAGGAGAGCGGTGAGAAGAATCCCGCCCATCCTACCATGAAGACCATGAACTGCTTCTGTCGTTTGGTGAAGACAGAGTAAACCGGAGTGGAGGGAGAGACTGCTCCAAGCGACTCAAGGTCCTGTGCAGCCACCCCATCCCCCACGTCTCGGATTGATAGAGATCCCTTAGGTGATGGCGATACGCAAATTTGTTGATCATCGTGGCCCTTTTCTTCGTCCTGGTCTTTGTTTCTCAGATCCATGCCTGGATATTTGCCAGTGGGTGATGTGAATCGATCCGGAGTGCCAGAGAAGGGTGGTTGAAGCCATCTTCGCCGGATGCCGATCAAGATGTTGGTTTCTATGTTGCTCTGGCACTAGATGTCGGCTTTAAAGCCGTCATAGCCGAGTATGCGATATCGGTCTTTACGGAGGTAGCTGAGAGAGGGTTAGGATATCAAATCGTCAATGGCTGAAGCAAAGAGTCACAGGACGCTGTTCAGAGGATCTGACTGGACAATGTAATGCTTTGTGGAACATGCTCTGCGTATTCTTTGGTAATACATGGATGTTATTTGGAGACGAGTGCCGGGCAAGCCACAGTGGCTCGGGAAAAGGCCCGCCAGCTCTTTCCTGCTCCAAATCAACTTATAGCCAGACCAGGACCATACTATCACAGCTTTGAACTGTTGTAGCGACATTGAAGAAGAAATGCTCTTGAGATGACGGATATAACCCCCCTGCTGGATGAGGCCCTTAAAAAGCGCCACGTTTCTCTGACCAAACTTACCACAAATGGCACCTATAATGTTGATGAGTTTCTCAAGGAGGCATACCGAATAGTGGGGATTCTCTCCAGTTATCTAAGCTGCTGCTAATTCCTCCAGAAGAACTCTCATATTACATCACTTCATACCTACCTCAGGTCAATCCGTCAAGCCTACCTTTCCACTATACCTCCACGGCGAACTCAACTCACGCACACAAAACCCCCAAATTCTCCCAAAAAAGACCGTCGCTATCTCACAGACGTCCAGCGAGATGAAATTGACGCGGAGTCTAAACAACTCCTCCGTGAACTGAACGCTGCAATTCGCAATTTGGCAGATGCCGAACTCATTCGCCAAAATACAGAAGCAGTGCTTTCAAAGAAAAAACACGCTCGATATCCATTTGGTGTTTTCGGGCGGTGGGCAGCGAGTGGTGGGCCGGAGAAAAGTGAGGAGGAGCAGCTAGATGAGGCTAGATTCGGGGGCTTGAAGGTACATAGAGAGAGCGTGATTTGGTACCTACGGCGCAAGCTAGAAGAATGCGGAGAGCTGCAAAGGGGAATGATGGAGACGAGGCTAGTAAGGCAAGTGGAGAAGAGCAAGAGCGCTCTATACAAAGTCCAGGGTACTACCGGCATCCCTATGAGAGCCACCGGAGAAGCTTCAGATTTTGACCCTACTATTAGCGCAAATACGCATGATGGGACGAGAAAGGAGAGGGATCACAGGGGCGCCCTGATGGATGAGCAGGAAATCAAGGAGATCGAACAACAACTGAGTCCGGAACAACTACAGCTTTTTGCACAGGAGAACCAGGATATGCTGAAGCATTACGAGGATACACTTGATCAGGTCAGGTATGTATGACAATTCTTTTGCCAAATCCCCTTCATTTCTCACTCATTAACCCCTGAATGACTGAATGCCTCACTCGTGCAGGACTGCCGAGCGTTCCCTCGTTGAAATTTCCGAGCTACAAACCACACTGGCCAACAACCTTGCGACGCAGTCCGAACACATTGACCAGTTGGTCGCAGATTCATTTCAGACTGCGGAGAACGTGGGTGGTGGAAACAAGCAACTGAGGAAAGCCGCCGAGCGCAAGAGCACAGCGAAGTACGTTTTCTACGGGACTGTTGCCTTCAGCGGATTTTTGATCATTTATGATCTTTTGATTTGACACTGAAATCTCATGTAAACATTAAACAAATACATGTAAATGATATAAGAGTAACAGCCCGAGGGTCCGTGACGGAACCTCGGGCCATGCCAGTTAGAAATCCGCTCACCGCAAAGCTGTTGTCACACCCACCCCACCAGAGAGAAAAGGATTCCCACGAAAGTTCTTGCAGCGCCTCTATATGTCAGGAACAGCAGCACCGAAACCAGGCGCCTCGACTTCCACCACCACGCCACAGACTCGACTTGCCCATATTTCCGCACACATGGCTCCCGCAAGCACATCCATATTCCCCGCCAGCACCGTCCCGCAGGCGCCCGAAGACCCGCTCTTCGGGCTCATGACGGCCTACCGGGCAGATACTTCCCCAAAGAAACTCGACCTTGGCATTGGTGCTTATAGAGACGACAATGCGAAGCCGTGGGTTTTGCCCGTGGTGAAACAGGTAAGTCTGTGTCCTGGGGAGGGTTGAGTTAGAACTTTGCTGATGATTGCTTGTGAGGCGAAACAGGCTGATGAGATATTGCACAACGATCCCGAGTTGAATCATGAGTACTTGCCGATTGCTGGATTGGCTCCTTTTACGTCGGCGGCGGCGAGGCTGATGCTAGGGCCAGAGAGCCCAGCTCTTACGGAGAAGCGGGTAAGCAAACATCAATTTGAGCCTGCAAAACCACAGCTAAACATGTCTATTCCAGGTAACCAGCATCCAAACCATCTCCGGCACAGGCGCGGTCCACCTCGGCGCTCTCTTCCTCTCAAAATTCTATCCCCGCCTCACCTCCCAATCCGTCTACTTTTCCAACCCCACCTGGGCGAACCACAACCAGATTTTCAGCAACGTTCACCTCCCGATCAAGACCTACCCCTACTTCTCCCCCTCCACCAAGGGGCTTGATTTCTCTGGCATGCTCGACGCCCTACGATCTGCTCCAGAAGGCAGCATTATCCTGCTCCACACCTGTGCTCACAACCCCACGGGCGTAGACCCAACCCGTGAGCAATGGAAAGAAATCGCCCAAGTCATGCACTCACAACGGCACTTCCCTTTCTTTGACTGCGCATACCAAGGCTTCGCGAGCGGGGATCTCAGCAACGACGCCTGGGCCGTCCGCTACTTCGTCTCCAAAGGCTTCGAGCTCTGCATCGCGCAATCCTTCGCCAAAAACTTCGGTCTCTACGGCGAACGCGTGGGTTGTTTCCACTTCGTAACCTCCCCCGCCCCCACCGCTACCGACACCATCACCCGCATCGCTTCGCAACTTGCCATCTTGCAACGCAGCGAGATTTCCAATCCCCCGGCCTACGGCGCGCGAATAGCATCGACCGTTTTGAACGATGAGAAGCTGTTCACGGAGTGGGAGGAGAATCTGCGGACGATGAGTGGGAGGATTAAGGATATGAGGAAGGCGTTGAGGGAGAAACTGGAGGAGATGGGGACACCGGGGACGTGGAATCATATCACGGACCAGATTGGTATGTTTAGCTTTACGGGATTGAATGAGCAGCAGGTTTTGAAGTTGAGGACGGATGCGCATGTTTATATGGCAAAGAATGGGAGAATTTCGATGGTGAGTCGTTGCTTGTTTATTTCCTCTTCTTACTTTTCCCACAAGCAAATTTAAGGGGTTACGATGCTGACGGAACACACAGGCGGGTTTGAACACCCACAACATCGATTACTTCGCCCAAGCCGTAGACAAAGTCGTCCGAGAGACGTCCTCCGCATATTAGAGCATAGAGCCATATAATTGGCTATATAGATTTTTCTTCCTCAGGAAATCTCCACTCCGCAAAAAAGGGATCCATTGCCTCCTTGAGGATTGTTTTTTAGATTTCGGGATAAGCTTTATGGGCCTAATGATTGATTGGACATTGTTTGATTTCCTATCTTCTTGCCCAAATGGCTAGAAGGTTTGGATGGCCTTTTTAAGAAATAGGTACTTGATCAGGAGAGGTATATCTTCTGGTCGTTGTGCCCACCATTCCTTATTTTGCTTCAAGTACAGAAAACTGGACCCCCACGATACCCTCGCAAAACAAGTCCCCTCCTTCCAAATCACCATCTCCGCTCCCGATACTTCATGCTTCCC
Organism: Sabuloglossum arenarium; assembly: GCA_022345705.2. NCBI lineage: Eukaryota > Fungi > Ascomycota > Geoglossomycetes > Geoglossales > Geoglossaceae > Sabuloglossum > Sabuloglossum arenarium. Next base: position 103,079 of record JAJDMY020000768.1, on the reverse strand, counting down.
CTACCCTTAAACTTGACTTCCCCATTCCCACTCTTCCCTCCTCCACCAGGATTCTCCGCCCCCCCTAGCCTGCCAATATCATCACGATCCCTACCATAATCCCGACTCGGCTTATGCCAACGATCGCCTCGACGAGCGCCATACGCACCATCCCTCCCATCGCGATCGTCCTCCTGGATAAGGCCCTCAAACCTGCCAGCGCCACCATCCCGAGCTTCCTCTTCCCGGCGGATCCGATCTTCGTCATAGCGATAGTAGTCGTTGGAGTGGCGGTGGTAATCACGACTATGCCAGCTGGGTCGATGGTGCCGATGGTAGTGGTAGTTTTCTCGGTCGAGGGAATGGGAGCGAGAGCGTGCGCGGGAATGAGAACGTTCGCGGGAACGATGGCGGCGTTTTGGTGGAGGAGAGCAGAAGAAGGTGGGGGAGCGGCTTCGTGCACGGTGGCGGGGTGAACGGTGGCGGTGTGATGAAGAGTGAGGAGAGCGAGAGGACTTCTGGTACGACTTCCCTTTGCGTATGGAGAGTGGTAGAGGAGATGCAGAGCGAGAGACAGATCGGATGCGGGAACGACCACGGAGGGTGGAATCTAGAGAATTGCTTCTGCGTCTGAGATGACGGATTTTTCTGGGTGGTAAGGACGGCGAACGAGAGGGTGAAGATTGGTTGCGTCTTCGATAATGTTTGCGGTGCTGCTGTCGACGATGGGGTGGAGATGGAGATCTTGATTGGAGTGAACGGGACTTGCTCTTCCGATAGGAACGACGGTCATTGTAGGTGTGCTCGGCATGCTCGGCATCAAGGTTGCTGTTTTGTCGCCGTCTCTTGCGCCCCCTTCGGCCCTCATCGACAGAAGGAGACCTCCTTCGTGAGAGTCTCTCTTTACTTGAGTCTCTTGAACGCTCCTTTACACTAGGTTGAGTGGGATTTATGCGTTTCACCAGCTCCCCGCAATGCGTGATGAGTACGTCGTCATACGGGCGGTCGTTCTTGCCTACTTCCAGCCTTGCGATCTTGTCTAGTACTGGTTGTCCGGAGACTATACATCCAAAGACAGTATGTTTTGCGTTCAGATGCTCACAGGGTGCTAGAGTGATGAAGAATCTATATATAGCTTAGCATATACTCTGCGAAAAAAGAGTCCAATCTCATGATTCTGTTTATATTCTGGTTAATGTAGAAAACTAAGTGAGACCTACTGGCTACTGTTTGTTGCCTTCCCACGATTCGCCATACACACCAGCCCCTCCTTATCAATCTCCCTCCACCCGATATTCTCATCCTCAAACTCCTTGCCGTATATAGACTTCCCACCCGTCCCATCACCCTTCGTAATATCACCACCTTGTATCATAAACTCATCGATAACCCTATGAAACGGTGTGGCTTTGTACGACAGACCATAGCCAAGCTCGCCGGTGCAGAGAGCGCGAAAGCTATAAGATATGTCAGCACAACCGAAATCTGTAACATTACTTTCAAAGTTCTGCAGCGCGTGAAGAATAACAAAAGACCGAACAAATACTCACTTCTCACATGTTTTGGGCGTCTTGTCGACAAACATCTCGATAACAAGACGGCCTGCAGGCTCTGTCCCGATCTGAATATCGAGGAAGACCCGAGGCCGGGTTACAGAGGTGGTGGCCATGCTTGCGAGCTGTGATGTTGAAGTGGACATGTTTTGGTGTTGCGGCTCGAGTAAGATCACTACAACGAATATGTGCTAGTCCTGATTTGGCATGTGCAAGAAATCCCGCCAACCAAATGTTTGTTTATCAACTTCGTGCATACGACGGAGTGCCGACACCGATTCCATAGTCTTTCAACTGACACCAAAATGATTGCTCGGTCTGCAGTTCGTCTATTGAGGACGCCGCTGCTGCGTTCCTATGCCACTCCACCAGCTCCCAGCACAACACCTGTTGCTCCTCCTCTCCTGCTCAAACTACGGTACTCAACCCCCCCTAAACCATTCCCCACAATACTAACACTCTATTCCAGCACCGATCTAAAAGACGCCATGCGAGCCAAAGACACTAACCGGCTTTCCGTCCTCCGCAGCATCCTCGCCGAAGTAACAAACCTCTCCAAAACCTCCTCCCCCATAAAAACTGACATCCAGCTCCTCTCGCTCCTCCGCAAACGCACAGCAGCCGCGAAAATCGCTGCAGATGAGTTCAAGACACATGAGCGCCCGGATTTAGCGGAGAAGGAGGAGCTGCAGGGGAGGATTTTGGAGGGGTACGTTGGGCAGGTGGATGTGGTGGGTGAAGAGGAGGTGAGGAGGGTGGTGGAGAGGGTGGTTGAGGGGTTGAGGGGGATTGGAGTGCGGGTGGATGTTCCGGGTGTGTTGAAGCGTGTCCTGGGGGCGGGAGGGGAATTAGAGGGGAAGCCGGTGGTCAGAGGGGATGTGGCCAGGGTGGTGAAAGAGATACTAAGTGCGAAGGAGTAGATGCTCTGAAACTGAGGTATGGCATTTTCTTGATTTCCTCCCCTCCACTCTCTACCCCTTTCCTAAAATAAACTTGAGTCTGATAAAAGGGGTTGATGCAGTGTAAATATCTAGTACAATACTAGATCGTCACAGAATTTTAATTCTTGTCGTCTTTTTTTGCTTCGTTTTTTGACTCCAATATCCCAGGTCTCCCATCACCAGCACAGCAGGAAATTATGTAGTATACCATTTAGACAACACAGCCAAGAGAGAGAGAGAGAGAAGGTCCTCATTCATATACAAACCCTTCCTATGCATCCACTACAACTTCGCAATCATTTTATTCCCCGTCTGCAACCACTTAACTGCATCTGATACCATTTCATCCACAATAGCTTTCGCGGGCTTCTTCTCATTGACGACGGCGGCGACTTTGCCAATGAGGAAAGGCCGTGCGTTATCCAGGGTATCGTCATCAATGTCGTCACCAAGGGTCTCAAAATCGTGCTCGACAGGGATCTTGCCCTTGGATGTGAGCTCCTTGATCTCCTCAGCGCGGTTGGTTTCCCAGTTTAGGATGTAAGGGTTCTTTCGGACGCGGAGTGGTCGGCCCTGTTTCGGCTTGTTAGATCACAGCGTTCTTTAAGGGGGTGTCCTTCGTAGAGGAAAAGGAATTGGCGTACAGTGAAGATGATGGTCCTGATGTCATCATCGAAGCCTGCTGTCCGGACGGCTTCCTGGTGCGCCTTTGGCGCGTTGGCCTCGTCGGAAAGAATGAATCGTGTGCCGATCCACACGGCGGTTGCGCCCAGCATCAACGCTGCTGCCAAACTTTGACCATTGAAAAGACCTCCTGCAGCGATTACCTGGACATCTTGGCCTGTCAATGGACTCTTTTTGCCCTTGCATAGTTGAACCACAGTGGGGATGAGAATGGTGGTAGGAACATCGCCGGTATGACCACCGCCCTCACCGCCTTGCGCACAAATGAGATCTGCCCCAGCATCGATACACTTCTGTACATGCTTCGGGTGCCCTATCATGTTCATGTAGAGTACACCAGCTTGGTGTAGCCGGTCGACGACACGGCGGGGAGGCACACCGATGGCGCAGACAAAGAGCTTAGCACCGCTCTCGATAATGATTTCGACGAGTTCATCAAGTTTGCCTTTCGTATAGTCGTAGCTACGATCAACATGGTTAGCACAACTCAAATAACCTCAAAGTGTGCAGATGGCAGCACTATTTGGCTGAGCTACAAATTATATCATGAAGGACTAAAACGTACTTTGTCTTTCTCGCATTCCCACCGACCTGAGGTATCAACAGATCAACACCAAATGGTGCGTTCTTGTCAGTGAGGTAGCTCTTTAGCTCGGAGATTTGCTCCCGTAGCATATCCTTGACATTCATTAGCAGAGATTTTGGACCAGAAAGTCGTCTGACATACAGGTGTATATCCGACGCCGCCAATTACGCCGAGACCGCCGGCATTTGTGACTGCAGCAGCGAGCCTCGGCCCTGCGGCCACATTCATGCCCGCCAGAAGGACAGGGTGGTTAATCTTTAACAGATCGGTCGCCGTAGTGCGAATTTGCTCTATGGGACGATTAGGGACATGTCGAAAGGGAAACGGATCATGGGACTTACGTGGAGAGGCCATCTCAGAGATTACGATGCTTCAGAATCGAGGGAGAATTGAATAAGAGATGGATGAGAGTAAACGCGATCTAGGGAGAGTGAAAAGAAGCGGCGGAGTGAGAATTAAATAACTTGGAACGATGTGGGGGAAGAATCTCTGATATCTGCCGAGGCAGAAGTTGATGCTTCCTTTTTGAGAATAGCACGCGGCCAACCCCTGGACATTTCTTTATTTACGCCTCATCACATCGCGTAGTTAATGGTATGGTCCAGTGCGGAATCGGTGATAGTAACAAGTGCAATAAGCAATTGTAGGATAATGTGAATGAATCTACTGCAGCGGACGGCACGATTGTAATAGTTCACCCTAAAATGAATCCTATGCAACTTACACAGTAGGCAATTCGCTATGAAAACAAGCCAACCCGGACTCCTTCCACATCAAATGCAGCAAGCATACTCTAATGATAAGCTCTTGAGAAATTGACGCTATTCTTCAGCGGATCCCCTTGATTTCTTTTTGGATCTGCTATCCTCGTCTTTTCGCTTTCTCTTCTTCTCTTTGCTACTCACATCTTCTTTGGGTGGAACAAACTCCTTGGCCCTTTCACGCTGCTTCTCTTTTTTCTTTTCCTTCTGAGCCTCCTCTCTGCGCTCACGGGTTGCTCGATCTTTTGCCGACTTATTGAGGAAATACTCTCCAGATTCGACTTGGAGGTCGACCTTGGATTTCTCTTGGGGTGGCGGGAATGGCTTTTGAGTAAGTTGTCAGTAAGAAGAAACAGTTGGCAGTGTTTGATTGAACATACCGTGTAAGGCCTCTTCGATTTGTTATTGACTTTGTAAGGCTTCCTCCTCTTTGACAGGGTGCGTTTCTTGAAATGTGGTAAGAACCTATCCCAGCTCTCGTTCACCAATTCAGGATCTTTCTGTAGCTCTCTCTTGATCATAAGCTCCTAGGATTGGTGAGAATAGTAGTCTTGTGAATTGTGGCTAGGAGAGCAAGGCGAACCTTGATATGATAGATTGGATGGATGTTATTCATACAATCCTCGATAACTCTCCGCACCTCCTTTAAACCCTTGTAGCCCCCCATCGCAGATACTGTATTTCCCTGTACGAGGATGTAACACTCAGTAAGGAGCTCGAGGGCTTTCAACGTTGACCCGTTGGGACCCAATATCCTTTGTCTGCGCTTCACGAAGCGTTCTTTGTTGCGCACAAGGTTGCGAATCTTGATTATATCACAGGCTACACCATCTTCGAGTATCTTAATCGCCTATTACATGTCAACCATGTGCTGTAAGCCATGAGGAAAGCTCTCGTTCGTAGCTGCTACTTACCTGTGGCGCCGGGACACTCCTAGCAAGCAACTTTATTAGATCTCTCGCATTCAGAATAGCCGCCGGATCATATGTTTTTCGTGTGGTTTTGACTGTCATGCTGCCCTCCACCAGATCTAACGTGCAACCGATACCGAGCTTCTCTAACGAGCGTGTGATCATCGGCCATGCCTCCTTGAGATAGACCTCGCGATATTTAGGAAAGAGAGTCGCAAAAGATGACTCTTCTGTGAAGGCGCCAGCCGCGTTGTCGGCGGGAGTGAATGGCTCGATCTGTGGTTGGACTAGTAAATTTCATGTCCGTCTATGAAACATAAGATATCAGATTTCTACTAACCTTCCATTTATCAACGTCGTCAGTGTCCCAGGGTTTGTCGAGTTTGTGTGTCGATGGCATCCTGGTCGAATGGCTAATCAGCTGGAGGATGCAATGGATGGACGATGAGCCGAGCTCTGAGGTGCCAAGCGATTGATAATTTCTAGATGTTGAGCTCTGAGGTGCCGTGATAATTTCTAGATGTTGAGTTCTGAGGCGTTGGACGAGAGGTTTTCGCCGCTAGGTACGGAGTAATGTGATCGCGAACTCATGCGAGTAATTTGGCTTCCGGCTGTTGTTTCCCTTCTCTGTCTCGAACTAGAAGGGACCCGACAGACTGGTTCTGAGGTAAGGGAACTTCACGTTCGCGCCACGCAGCTCGATGTGCTGGCACTCGGCAAACAACAATTCCAGGGACATATCCTGCGTACGACTATGTCCAGACTTAAGAATTGTAATTCTACAGACTGTGTTGCTTCGAACTGGGCTTGTTGCTCTGTTTACATGCTCCGTTCGTAGCCATTTGGAGACTAGGCACACGCAACAAGAATTCTCTGATGGGCTATTAAATCTCATCACTTATAGCGTATGTACAGGCTCCGATTTATCGAAGATCATTTTAGCTTATTGCACACTTAGCTTTGTGTCAACTAGGACGAGTGGATGATGCTACACAGCTCACTCTCGTGTGAGAGTGCGGTTTCCGGCTCCAGGAGCTGTCCATGGGACCAGAACCATCAGCAAACTTGTTACGGCCGATCCTATCTTAGTACCTATATTGCACATCAAGAAAGAAAGGCCTTGTAGTTGGGCTGGAGCTTGATCATAACATGCAACTTTATTCCACGCCTTCCTCCATGGACTGACTGGCTCCATGTCTTGAAGGTGCCAGCGGACTCAGCTTAAGTCCCCACCCTAGCCTCAATGTGGCACCAGGGGGCACCGATAATGGACTTTGAGGACAAAGCAAAATTCAGTGTCAACCAAGCTGTGTACTACAACAAAAGAGAGAAAAGGAAACGGTAAATCATGGAATGTCGGCGATGGAATGTCAAAACAGCTTTAGAACAGAAGTGCGGTGCTCAAATATTCTCCTTCTCGGTCCCCGATTGGTTGTAAGGAGAACCACAGGACACCGACTTGATTAGGTAAACATGTGGCTTCTCCCTCCCGGTTTTTGGCCAATGCAGACGTATCTTTGCAGTCAGCATCTGGTTGTGCTGTCGAGATTTTGTCACTTACAGAGGGAAGTACGCCTTGAAAGCTGGGTTATCAGCTTCTCTACGGGCGAGCGCAATCAGCACAAGCCACTCGTCGATTGCCATACGTAACCGTTGGGTGAACGGAAACAACGAAAGCGAACCGAGCAACTTGCTCACGTTCTCTCGATTCATTTCGCCCATTTCCCGCTTTCTAGCGTCTGCCATCTCAGTGCGTGTTAGTCTCAACACCTCTACTTCAGATCAGATATATGATGGAGAAGCGGACCCATCCAAAATGGAGGCTATATGGAAGATGATGGAGATTTGTGTTTGCTTATCAGTGGAAGGCCATACCTGTCGACCAACCGACAAGCGGTAGTGGAATCATATTGTGTTCAATGTTTTGCAAACCTGCATCTCCCATCATTGCAGGCAAACGTAGTGGCGCTCTAACATCCTTCAAGTCGTCTAGGATGTTCATGTATTCGGAGCTCCACTGGCGAAGTGAGTTTCCTTCAGTAAGTGTCCCGTTATCCTGTCACCTGTTAGACAAGTTCGATAGTAACCACTTCGACTCATACCGATTGACAATTGTAGTAGATCTCGACCATCTGAAGCCACCCTCCTGGCTTCAAAACTCTGTCAAAGCACAGTCAGCTTCATCAATATTAAAGGTATCCGCTTTGAAAAGGGTATGAATGTCTTTTTCCCGACATCCAATACCTAATATGTCTTCGGCGTACAGCTGACAACGTACCTTACGATGTCTCCAACGTAAGTGGGCCATCTCTCTTTATTAATACCCTCTGCCATTAGTCTCGACTGTACGAGATCGAATTTGTTCGAATCAAAGGTGAAAGGTTCGTTCAGGTCGTCAAGCTAAGTGGCAGACTATATCAGCTTTCCTGTTCAAACACACCTGAGAGCCGCCAAAAACTTTGTGCTTGAAGGCGTTATCAAAACGGTTAAGCGCGATCCTTCCTCGCTCAAACATCCAGTTCTTTTGCTTCGCAAAGTCTTCGAGCACGAGTTTTGAAGACTTTGGAACAGTCCTGATGGCACCAAGAGCCACCGTTCAAGTTACGAGACTTGGCGTCAAATGGACATTCGGTTTGAACCTCCCATTCTCCATTTTCGATCGTTAGGGGAATTTCTTCAGGAGAGCGAGGGGTCGAACTTAGCCGTACCTGTAGCCATAAGTTTTCTGGCGTCTCATCGGGTTTCATATGAGGGGATATATCGACCCCATAGACCTATATTCATCTACAGTGTCAGAGCGTCTTCTGTCATGGCGGAGAAGCACATTTCACATTACACCCTGGGTACTCTTCTGCAACTTCGACGGCCCATGACGCAGAACCGTATCCACAATCGAGGATCGCCTCCGGCGCTGCGATGGGAGGAAAGATCAATTTTCCGTCAAAGGCTTTGCTGAGCACTCTATGTTGGAGATCCAATCTCTCCGCCTCGTCCTATGATCCCCTCTGGTTAATTCCCGACCAGACCTCCTCTATCATGCACTAAGGATTAGGTGGGATTCACCTCATCAACCGGGGCGAAATATATGGAGTTCTCGATGGAATGACGCTGAAACTGACGGCCTTGGAATGTCACCGTATGCAAATAGGCTTCTTCGAGCGGGTGTGTGTCAGAACTCGGATTGCTGTAGATTTTGCAGCTGTCAGTCTTCCTCAGTCGGCCTTCGAGTCTTGCGGGTTCTCGGGGTAGAGTGTACGCCATGTGAAGAAGGGACCAAACTGCTATCCGCTGGCTGTATGCGTCTCTCAAGCTTCCAAAAAATCTTGCTATTCAACAGACACTTTCAAGACGTGTCAACCGAGATGGGAATACCTTCCAAGGCGGATGTAACGATTAGGTTAGTACAGCACAGTGCAATGAAATGGTTTGGGATGTTGTGGGTTATTTGAAGCCATTCAACAAAACAGGGAATACAAACATTGGGAACGATTGCCTCGTCGGTATCGGCTATGTTGGAGGGTGTTTCCCCATGACTCGGCAACCCAGCATTGGGACGGAATTCAGCCAGTTGTTGCCAGCCGTCAGGTAAGTGAGAAGGTTCGTCCTACGTGGTGTCCGGGTCGGGGGACAGCCAGTTGGAGCGAACCGGGATGCAACAGAGATAATGTCCCCTCCAAGTCGGCGGACCAACGAACCACACAAATCGTTTGATAGTGGGAAGTGTAGCCAAGTAATATGCAATTCATAGCACAGACTGGTCAGTTGTCATTGCTGTCTCTCCATTCAATGTCCGCGCTGTTATTTCGCCTTATGACGATGCGTTGGCCTCCTGAGTTGCCTAATTGTGCTTGCTCCTCACTTTTTTCTGGCTGCCGCGATAGCCTATCACTTACTTGTTCTCTGTGCTGGGCCACCTCGCGCTGATTTAATTTTGAGAAGCAGGGGGTTCTGGGCAACCAATTTTCTAAGAAGCCACGGCGCACTCCGTGTCCTCTACTACCTACAGTAAGTCCTGAAGCAACGAGACTGCTGTTAAGAATCTCTCATGTGTGGTGTCCAATGATGTGAGACACTTCTGCCAAATGACACATCACATTACCGAAACAATTGCGCTCTGCGCCCAGGCAGTAGGCTTCATCGGATGTGCGACATAGACATCCCAGATCATTGGGAAAAGAAACTTTCGTTCCCCGAATTTCCCGGCGATTCTTAGTCCCCAGATACGGGTCAAGGATGAGCTACCACGCCACCGGAATAGCCAGAGGTCAAAGGAGAACCACAGTGCTGGGAAGGCTTATGACACACCACGGAAGAGTTTTTGGTAGTGTCGCTACCCTTTCCCTTGGGTTTTCGTGGGAACCAAAGCAAGACTCGTAGGTTAGTATAAAGACAACAGCACGAGGACGGGTACATCCCGTCCATCGTTGCCATAGAGCACCATTCCCAAATCTTCACTCTGCCTGCCCATGACTCGCGGCATCGTGGAATTGCCAGTGTGTTGAATCTCAGTCTCCACACTTGTCTAAAAAAGCATGGCATCGAAACGGGGTCATCTAACGCATCCTGCAGGGGTGGGAAGGATGCAGAATGTTCGTGTTCAGCAGTTGTGCTACATCAAAGCGCGCTGGAGAAACGTGAATGGTCTTTTCTGATCAGCGGCCAAGGTTGAATGAAGTCTGGACAATAAGATGCACCATCCTCCCGCATCATGCACTACTCAAGACATGCAGCGTTGACTACGTGCGCTCATTGGGCTTGCTCTCGAACGTCGAGCATTTGAGGCCATCACTTACCTACTCATAGGACCTGACTATGCAGCAAACCCCTTCAGTTTCCTTGGAAGTCATGGTATGTCTTGGTAGAGAAATGTCCTACATACCATTTTATACCTCAAGCGTTACCTGCCACGTGAATACGATGCTTGTACAATTCCCACGAGGCTAACTGGGGTCGTTCAAGCACGTCACAATTGTGCCAATCGCGAGCTCTAAAGTAGGTTAGGATTCAAATATCCAGTTCAGGAGCAGTGGGCCGGTCATTTCAAAAACGGCTTTTTTTTAATGTCAAGGACCCTGACTCACCCAAACGAGCTTTACCCAGACTTGGCTTAGAAGCTTCTTTCCAAGTATCCGGTGCCCATGGAGCATCTGATATGGGGCATATTCGAAGACCATCGTGGAGCTTTCACAACCGACCAAGCAAGCTGCAATATTCGGCAATCTGACAGGCAATTAGCCATTAAGGCACTGGTTTGTGCGACTATCCCGTGGGAAGCGCTCAACGCTGCGGCCTGATCTGCAAGGCGCATTATTATTTCCCAACACACCAGATGGCGGACGTTATTCTAGCCCACAAAGAATCCCAGCACCTTGGTTGAGCAGGAGAATTATATCCACGTCGGACCGCCTCTCCGTTGCAATACGAGCTGAAGTCTTGCATTTGCTTTTTATTCTCTGGCTGAAACGTGACTCGGACCGCACGCTATCCTAACCCAACCTCCTGAACTGGACATGTTCAAGAGCATTGCGAAGAGAAAAAAGAAACGAGAGAAGACCAGGGGGGTGTGCAGTAGCACCAATGGACTAGAGATGATCCAATGCCAGGATGATTTGATGCTGGGATCGTGATTGATGCCCAGGATGGTCGCTTAGGCTGCTATGGGATACTCCCCTCTGGGAATACTGGCATGGCAGGTTGAGCCGCCCTGAAAAAAAGTATGTAAGATACAACGTAGTAGTCGAACAATGCTTGCATACACTTTGTGGCGGTATTCGCGCATAAATGGTTGGACTTGCATGCTGCGGAGTGGTTCATTCGTTGCTCGGTGCGCACTTCCGACAGATCTTTTCCAGATTTGGTTATCTCATGCTACATATGTATGCTGTTGTTGATATCTCTCGTGGCATCGCGTCGCGCTCGCGGTCAGCCCTCCAAGCACTCGACAACAAGGCAAATCGGACAACCGGTTTGCTGACGTGTATGAGCTTCGAGCTTCGAGCTCCAGGTCAGGGAGGCCAGCAAATCCGTCAACTCATCCAAAGCAGGTATGATTGCCAGGAAGGTCTATGTATAATCCAAAGCCGTGTCAATCAGTGTTGATGGCTTGCATCTGAGTTGAGGTTGTGCAACTCGATCAGGCTAACTTGCCAGGAGATGGCTTATGGGTGAAGAGTTGTCGAATCCTTGCTCCTTATCTTGCGCCAAACAACAAGAGGAAGTACTGGCCACATGGAACGCCACTGGCTTCTCGTAAAATCTTCCGACTCGCCCGGAATATTCGAGACTCTTAAACACGTTTTGCTTCGGTTCCCATATCTCAAATCATCACTGAAGATGCCGCCGGCGGCAATTGGCAGGAGCAGCATTGCTTTCCACCCTGGCAGGAGGTCTGAGCACCGAGGAGCTGGCTCGCTCCTGCTCTTTGGCTGAGACTGACCAGTGCCGCATAGGCTGTATCACCACCGAGGATCTTTGAATTTACGACAGGAAAAATAGCCCTAAATTATCCATGCGAAATGGCGTGTTGCACAGTAAGTTGTTGGTTGTTGGTGAGGAGTTCGTCCGTTCTGTTGTTGTCGGACAACATCGCAGGGTAAGGGTAACTATGGGAACGCTCCGAGACTCCGAGACATCTCACCTCAGGACTCCACAACCCCAACCCAGGAACCTCACGACCACCCAGGACTGAGAACGGACCGCACCGTACAATCGACAGGTGAATATTCTACACTTTTGCTTTGCTTTCGGGCCCAGAATTGGGCTGTTTACATTACCGCTTTTCCTAATTTTGATGTCTGATGTGCTTCTACAAGGAATTCCGAGTCTGAGCACCCACACCTGCGGTCATCCTTAATTCGAGAAATATCCGCAAGATGCGCCTTCCTTATGTGTCCGATCCACCAGAAGCCAAGTCTCCTGAGGAAGAGGCGATTATTTCTCGCATACGAGCCCGAAGAGCGCCTAACCCTCTACAGGAACTAGATCTTGCTCTGCTCCACTCTCCACCCGTGGCTGACGGATGGAACTCTTTCCTTGGTGCCATAAGGACAGGAACGACTATTGATGCTGCTGTCAGAGAGATTTGCATTTGCCGTGTCGCAGTGCTCAATCAGGCATGGTACGAGTGGGCTCAGCACGCGCCGCTAGCTCGAGCAGCTGGTTTGTCCAATGAAGCAATGGACACACTGAAGGGCAAGGGATGGGGGGGATTGACAAAAGAGCAGATGGCAGTGGTAGTCTACACAGACGCCATGACGAAGCAAGTTGCCGTGCCGCAGGATATCTTTGACAAGCTGAAGACACATTTCAACGACCAACAGGTTATAGAGATCACAGCAACCGTGGCAGCATACAATTGCGTATCTAGGTTTCTCGTGGCTCTGGATGTGGGCGAGAAAAATGGCAGCGAGGAAAGCCTGGCGGCGATATCGAGCGTTCCAAACGTGTCGAGCTCACCTCGAAGCGTAACAAGCGCCGAGGACGTACAGAAGCAGGTGAAGAGATTGGAAAAACACGTCGCTCAGGTGGATGAGGGTTTGTCTGGGATGAAGAGCATGCTGGCTGAATTGAAAGAGTTGTATAATGAACCTGCCTGATGCATGAATGTTGGCGTTCCGATTTCATACCTTAGATTTCGGTTCTATTGTAACTTCGTCTACAGATCTAGCACGGTGCGGTAATTATTTCCTACAGCTGATTTGGCTGACGATGCACTTTCTGGCGTTCTTCAAAGGGTGATGTTCACACTTCCCTGAGAATATTGCTGAGGCGTCGGCGGTTTAGAATGAATGCATTGCGCTGATTGAAGCTCTCTCATATTCTTATGAGTGAACCTGCAGCTTTACTTTCGTGTGGTAATGACTTGTTTTTGAACCCCCGGCTAGGCACTCTTTCGATGAATTAGGGGAGCTCTTAAATATCGCATTGCGGATAGCGGCTACCAATTCCCTACCTCCATCCCATCGGTCTTGCTCATAATCTCCGAACGAAGGCACAGTAATCTTTTCCAAACTTCTCCATCACCACCCCAGCTTTCCTCCAAGTCTTACTCTTAACACTGCAATTCTGACTGCTATTTCCACAACCGTGAGCTTCCCCTTCTTCTTTTGTTGTCGAACTTTGAGTCCGCATTCCCTATCATGCCGCTACTCGTATGCCGTGTGCATACGAGGCACAGTACGGGGGCGACCTGACCACCTATTTGAACAAGAGATACCATTTCCCAATGCTGCTGTTTCTATTCTACAAATCCTATTTCGAGACTGGGCCTAACAGACATTTATTTCTTCGGAGTGGTCAATGAAACCTAAGACTAACAATGTAGGATATTGCCCGAGCCTTGGTAAAGAAGCGTTTTCTGAATACTGGTCCGTGCAAACAAGGCGAATGGCATACGGAATACAAATTTATTCTGTTCTGACAAGGGGATCTATCACAATCCCCCATTCCAGTCGGGAACCTCTGAACTAGTGACATCAGATGAAGCCCCTCCGATGAAATCTCCCGGCCTCCTTTCTTACGCGTTGGCGGAATCCAACATGTAGATGCAGTGGTTAGCTGAACGAATACATAGGTAAATAGGTAACCCTCCCTCGAGACCGGCAAACAAGAACCCACAGTACAGGTTCTATGCGAAAACTAAATAAAAAAAAACCCATCTAACTGAGGCGCGTAAATAATGATAGGACATCCACAGAGTCCAAACCCAACGTCTTTCTACGCCACTGACCCAAATCCGAGGGCTACCACTCCACTTCCAAACTGCCCGCCTATTTCGTTATCCCCGTGAAGACCGTGGTACTAGGGCTTCTGTGTTTGTTTGACTGCTTTTAGTACGGAAAGGAGGTGAGGGGCTAATTATTTACGCCAGCTCAACAAATAAAAGCGGCCACTTGCTACCACCAGGATTCCCGGTGCTCTTATGTTAAGACTTTGGTCTCACGGTTACGGGAGGGGAGCAGCAGTGCCCTTAAGAAAGCAAAGCGCCTGGAAACGAATACAGTTGACACAAAATTTTCGCCTTGCTTTTGTGGTTTTCTCTTTATATCATCGGTCTCATTCTCGTTTTCAATCTATGAAGTCGTGCTGAAGGAAAGTAGCCTTCATGATGTTTGACGACGACATTCGCTGGTTTTTTATGGTTCTGGAGATACGCCATGAGAGTACATTAATGTACACGTCCAGCGGCCGAAAATAAAATAAAAATCTTTTTTGAAGAGAAAGAAAAGACCCCGATTTATCCAACCCGCTTGATGCTCTTAGCAAGAGTAATGAAACATGAATGCTGCTGGTCTGGGGGCGGCGAATCATCTGAGGACCATATCGATTCTTTGCATCAGTATCCTAGCTTCCTCCTTTTCTGCGTTGTTGAGATACTGGGTCTGCAACAATAGATTCAGCAATTGGGTTATAGTTGTCGCATTTCCCTCGCCGCCGAAGAGTCTTCCCGTTCCACTTCTCACTCCATGCTCATACCAGCGTTTGATCAGATACACAATGTCGTTGGCGATGAATTTCCGATTATTGCCAGTGAAAGGCGCCTCATCGTGGTATAGCATGGCATCAAGTACAGGGAGAATGGATTCGTAGGGAACTTGAAGGTCTAGGAACGTGTCGATGACCCAACTTGGGGGACCGACATCGCGTTGGTATTCGAATGAGTAGTTCTTGAGTATGCGGACGAGCGTGTCTAGGAGAAAGTATTAATCAGCCATCCCCTCTACTCACCGTGGATCGCGAAAAATGTTGGACATACCGACTGGGAAAGTGCTTTCATTAAGGCCTAGCCGATTACCCATACGCCGTACGGTTTCAGCGACGACTTCGTACGGTTGCGGTTCACCTTTCTCAACAGTCTCCTGATGAACTTGCAGAATGAGACTCTGCCATGACGCCTTGATATGACTGGGGTTCCGATGATCCGCTGCCCGATATATCAAGAGACAGATGTCGAAATAACCGGCATTATCAGCGTAGCGATTGAAAAGCTGCAAAAAGAATTATATCAGTAAGGTTTCAAGACTATGGCTCGTGAAGCTGGGAAATCGCTCACGTCTGAGAGGCCAATGATTGGACCATTCAATTCTGTAAGTACCACTGCCTTTTTCTCCGGCGGCAATCGCGGATCGCCTTTGAGCCGCTGCAAAAGATCGTCTTGAATGTTGGCAACATCTAGCAATTCGCCAATCTCATGGAGAAGCTTCTGAAGGTCTCCACGCCTAATGCCCGGGGTGTGAATCGAAGCATTTGCCTTTGCCCTGCTGAGATATTCAATTCTCTTTTCCAACGGAACGCGGAATCTGTCGTGGTGGATTTCAATTTTCGCTAACTTCAGCTGGACTTCGGCCGCTTCATAGAATTGCTGTCTTTGGGCGTGGTAGTTCCATAGAAGATCTGCAAACAGCGTGTTTTCGGTGAATTTCCGTTTCAGGTAGTCAATGATGTAAGGGGATTCGATTTCTAGGAGGCGCTCGTTCCATCCCTTGTTGATGTACCAATCGTACAAGCTATTCTGGAAAACCTCGTCTTTAGAGGTGTGCACCACCTCATACGCCTCACTTCGTAACCTAGCGCTCCGCGTATAATGGCCATCAACTTTTTCGGGATTCTGACTCGTTGCTTGGTCAACATTGGTCAGTATGTTGAATATGATTTTGTAGCAGCTAGTCCGTGTTTCGAAGAGAGCGCGCCGATTATCCTATACAAATTAGCCAGTGTCAAATGTCTGTTTTGAATTGCACAAACCTGTTCTGGCATTCCAGCTGCAATGTAGGCTAGAGCTTGATTGCCTCTGTCAGATTCCCTAGCGACACTTAAAGCCAATTGAATAGCCCCTGAGCCTGTCAGTAACAGAACACAGCGGAGAGTATATTTGACCTACCGGCATAGAACTGCATGGAAGTGAACTGATCAACCGCCATCTTCAAGGCCTCCATCTGCAAGCTTGGTGCAACCTGTTCAAATAGTCTCAAGCTTTCCCGTAGGAGATTTCGGCCGAGCTCAGAAGTACCCCCGGCTTCCGAGGCTTTCTTCAGCTGCTCTTGAGCCTTGAAGATGATCGCATCGTCAGCGCTACAGAAGCTGCCGCATCGCCTCCGCAGAGCCTCGGCAATAGTGTCAACGTTGGATCCGTTGGCAATATTTCGATTTACAATTGCTTTCACCAGTTCCTTTGCTAACTCTTTTCCATTCTTAGTTGCGAAGAGTCCCTCGTAGGTGAGCTGCCTTGCTTGCTGTCTAAACGTATCTTGTAGTGACAGAATGATTTCGTCTACCCGATCATCGAACAAGACCAATACAAAGGATATTCCTTCAATAATGTCGTCAATTAGGCAGACGAGGGAATTTAACGCTCGATGTTCGGCCTGCAGAGCGACCTCTTCCTGCTTGTTCGTGACCCGCATTAATGACTCTGGACCAGCTAAACCTTCGATGAAGCTCTTGTTTGTATCTAGAAATTCTTGCAACTTTGTCAAATCCCGCTGGATGTTCTGTAGCTTCTCCAGTGGAACAGTAGGACTGACAGCGAGCCCTCCCCTTGGAGTTGTGCTTTCTCGAATTACCGGGGCTTTCCAAATTGATCGGACCAAGCGTGAAATGTACAGTGCCGTTCCTTCATGCCTTGGAGATGGCCGTACGTTGTCAAGCCCAGGTAATGACTGGTCGAGAAGGGAGTTCTCGTTCAACATTGGTTTACCACCAAACTCGATAAATACTTTCCGGGAGATCTCCAAGACCTCAGGATCTGTGATCTTTGCCACCCGCGAGTCAGACATGACATCCAAACCTTGACCACAAGCTACAGCAAGCGCAGTAGCTGTAGTCTCACCGCGGCCGTACAGACGAACGAACTTCTTGATTTCGCCCTCAAGTCCATCATCGCCTCTGCCATGTCGTATTGCCGCGGCAAAGACATCAACAAGCCGCTTTCGTCTGATAATATGTATCCCGGTGTTTGTAAGAATTGCAATTTCTGCTGCTGGCTTATCGAATTGAATAGCCAATTCGTTTCCAAACCCTGCTGGGGTTGGTGCCGCAGTAAAGGGGGGAGTAATCGACCCTATGTCTTCGGCCCGACTATCCAGAGACATCCACGTTCCATGCTCGCGATATCTTGTGAGCTGTGACTGATCTTGAGGCCTTGCAATGCGTCCGGAGTCTGGAGAGGAAATAAAGAGCGAGTCAATAGAGCCTCCTGGCTCGGTACTGGTAAAGCAGAGACAGTATCCTGGAGCAAATCTGACTGCCACTCGAGTCGGGGTCAGGGCTTTAGAGGATGTGTCAATTGCTTCGTTTGCCTGATAAGTCGCTAGTTGACTAGGCGACTTCTGGCCGGGTTGTCTGCCAGGTTCTGGTGGAGGAAATTTGACATGCTGAACTTGCATGCTTGTTGGAGCTCCAGATTCGCCTGTTGTCCAGCCGTAGGAAGAAGTTGCACTCAAAAATAACCGGCATCCAGTGGAAGTTGTAGCCATGAGATGTAATTTAGAAGCCTCATTTGCAGATATAGGGCTAATAGAGACAATTGGCGTGTTGATGTCTATGAGGTCCGTGCGAGAAACCATGTGTCGGACATTGGAAAACGTGTAGGATAGTGTCTGGGTAATGGCTAGATCTAATCCGTTGTTGGGTTTGAGATGAAATGTTCTAATTGTTGATTTTGATGATAGAGTGTAAAGGAGGTTTCGAGTATCATCAATTGCCATCTGCACAACGTATTCTGGGTGGTTGTTTTCGTTAGATTCTAGGTAAAAAAAGAGATATTAGGATTGTACCTTGAGAAGCTTGCCGAGATAATAATCCAAAACTAGGGGTAAGCGCTGAGAATCCTTTGCTAGTATGGTTAATCTTCCCGCAGCGGTTCTGGAACCACTTCTCTTCTTGCTGCTAGCCGTCAGCGAGTGCACTCTAAATAATCATGGTGGTATTTACCTGATACGTGATCTCATAGACATCATGATCGTGTTTTCCGGAAAAAAATATTCTGCCAGAAGCCATTGACCCTTCAATTACATTGACGTCCATTCCCTTGATGGACAACGACATCCTTGTTTGATAGAGCATAACGACTTTACCACCCGCTGGATTAGGCTGACAAGATAACCCTATTAGGAAAATGTCGGTCGTAGTGGCCACCACCAGGAGATAATTGATGCTTGAGACAAAAACACCCGGCCGCGGTGCAACCAGCTTTACGGCTGTGATGCTGTTCGGCTGCTCTTCGAAGCCTATTAATTCCGGATTTGGATGTGAGTAGTCCCACAAGTAAAGCGCGTTGTCAATCGAAATCCAAGCATGTCCGAGCTCGGCGAATAGACCCATCATGGTCGAAACTTGGGCTTCATTGTATTGTTCGAAGATCTTATCTGGTATGTCGTAAATCTTAGCCTTCTGGAAGGGCGCCCATGCTGGCGCGGGAGGAATGTCGTAGTCGGAAGAGATCCCCTCTACAAGATGTTAGCTTGTTGATACTCAACTGATAAGGAAGAGGAGAAACATACGGCCAATATAGTTATCCAGCTCAGGATATCTCGTCTCTTGCGCAAGAGCCTCATTGATGGTCTTTGCTGCCCGCTCTATCGGCTGTAAAACTTCTGCGGAAGCAGCTGCAGCTGTTGCAGTGGTCTGTCCAGTATCCGCGTAGAGGGTCTGAGGCGCAGAGCTATGCAACGATGACGCTGAATTTGAGCGAAAGAGAGGAGGCTGAATGACAGAATTTGCCTGGAATCTACTCTGCGTCGGTGTCGGAAAGTATGCGCCTGGCAGAGGACGTTGCGGAGTCTGAACATTGAAAGACATCGAACGGATTGTTGCTTGAATCGCGCCTCTTTCTGCCCTCGTTCGCGGTCCTCACTTGGAAAAATATTGCAGCGGAAAAGCCTACAGCTTTAAGATGAATTGTGGGCAAGCCGAACGAAGGATATTTGAGCGTTGTAATGACCCCAGAACAGAAGAGATGGACTTGGACTTGGAGAGTGTGCTGGAAGTCGCGTTGAGGCTCTGCGTCAACACCAAAAAGAGAGGTTGGTCAAAAAATTTATCGAATCAGGTAACGCAAAACCATTGCTAGTCCCAAGAGGGTAAACAGCATCATAATACTCCGTGGGAGCTACGAATAAAATTTGCGCCTTTAAGCTTTAAACAAACTGAACGCTATTGCTATTATCTTTTGTTCCGAGTCATTGGACAGTAGGCGTCATAGCGGCTCTACTCGCTCAGCCAATATCTCTAACGCTTCGCTCTCGAGTGACCACTTCTCAAAGGCTCTTCTTCCCCTCCCTTTCTTTCTTCTTCAATGCGCGCTTTCTGATTATCTCATGCATCACCCTATTCCTATCCACGGCAAATGCATTAGACAACCCAACAAACGTTGCCAAAGCCCAATGCATAATCCCGTGCGACCAATAAGGTGTAGACGTATGTGCAACCCCCTGCGCTCCTCCGCTCCGTCCAATCTTCCCCAGAACTGCTCGAACGAAGTTCTTTGGGTTGGGAATAAACATGCTTGGCCGGCGAATCTTCGACATGGAAGAGGTGACAAGATAGCTCAGGACAAGCTCTACCTGGACGCCATGAGGCTTCAGTTCAGAGCCGAGCGCCGTCGACCATTGCTGAAGGAATGCCTTGCTTCCAGAATATGTGGCAAGAAGCGGCGTTGGCAGAAGACCTCCGAAAGACCCCATTGTAAGAATGAGACCGCGATGACGTTGCGTCATGCCTGGCGCTATGATCTGGGTGACTCTAAGAGTGCCGACGCAATTTATGGTGATAATATCGTTTATCTCTTGCGCAGGTGTGAGGACGAACGGAACTGGAATATCGTGGGATTTTCCGACATTGTTAATCAAGACCGCCACGTCCAAGCCGTCAACTAATGCTATCAACCGAGCGTAATCTTCATCACTATTCTTTGCGAAGTCCATGGCTAGTATTCTGCTCTGGATACCCGTATACTTGGCCTCAATCTCCTTGGCAAGAGCTTCTAGCTTGCTCTGGGTGCGAGACACTAGAATTATGTTGAAGCCTTTCGAGGCCAGTTGAAGAGCGAACTCTTTGCCAATGCCATCTGAGGCACCAGTAACCACGACCCATGAACCTTTTTGTCCAAATTTCCGCAGCTACACTTGATCGTCAGCAAACCATCCTGTAAAGGGGTTCTGAAGCTGACTTACGGATATGCCGCTCAACAAAAACAGGCTGATTAAAACCTTCAGGAAGCTCAGTATCTTTGTGAGGAGATATAAAAACCCCGCGGCTGCCAATGAAAGTATGATAGGAATTGGAACAGACCCCACAAGGCTCATTATCATATCCGCTACGGTCGCCATGGCGAATTTAAGCAGTGCAACTCAACGAATAGCCTTGTTGAGCCATGGATAAATACATGACCGGCACGTGATAGACCTTGAACACAAAAAACAATGCACCTCTACATAAAATATCCCACGATGACCGAACTTACAACTATCCACCTCCTGGCCATTTTTACGAATGCCATTACCACTGCCGCCACGGAGCTGCCTGCATCTAATAAGTCCTTGTTATCATGGATTAAATTTCTGCAGCATGGCAGCTCTGCGGGAAATATCTTACCTGCGAACCGGTACACCGACATTTAGACAGGAACACAATGCTAAGGATTGGGTATTTATAGAAGACTTCAAAATGTGCGTCCCCCTTCCTAGAGGAGCTTTTCAACGAAATTTCTGACTTGAAAAAGCAAAGCCCCAGCACGGGGGACCGATAGCAACATCTTGGTCTCCGTCAATTTGAGAACGAATGTGCTGCTGGCGGGTACTCAAGATAGTCTTGAAAAAGCAATTGACTATCGGCGAATCTGTGAAAATCTTCGAAGAATTACTGCTGAGAATCAATCTTCTGCTGGGATATATCACATCTGCCGGACTGTTGCTGATCACGCACTTACTCTTTCCGCTGAGATTCAAGAAGCGAGGGTACGGGTCAAACCATTCAGAGAAAATGGAAACCGGCACTGGAAGAATGTGCCGGTCTTCATTGATCAATCACAGCATGGGGAATTACAAATATCAAAGTTCAGGGGCGATTCCCAAACATTTCCACCAAGAAAAACAAAGAGCCAGATCTGCTCCACAGAGTTTATAGAGTACTCGGTGAAAGATTTGGAATTGCAAGCAATCATTGGAGCTCTACCGCACGAAAGAGAGCGAAAACAGCCAATATTACTTGATGTCATACTCCGTGGACGGGATACGAGTAACGTCCATTACGACACAGACGGACTACCCGAGCAGAAATCGATATCAAGATGTTTTCGTGTGATAGATGATATCGTCAAGTTAGTGGAGGTCTCATCATTTTTGACCGTGGAAGCACTTGCTTCAAAGCTGGCAGATATCGCGTTTTCTTCCTGGAACGATAAGGGAGCTGCCCCCGTCCTAGATGAAGTCACTACCCGCGTCCGTAAGCCGGATGCCTTCGAAGAGGCTTCTGCTGCGGGCGTGGAGGTCACTCGAGCAAATGGGATGAACGGTAGTGCTGACTCCGAGCCCCCAGCTCAACTGGGAACTGAAGGAAAACACCAAGCATTTATTGCACTTGGTAGCAACATAGGTGATAGAGTTGATATGATTCAAAAGGCCTGCATGGAAATGGATCGGCGGGGTATTAGAGTTGTTCGTACAAGCGGGCTTTGGGAGACAGAGGCCATGTATGTTGAAGAGCAGCCACGATTCATCAATGGAGCTTGTGAGGTTAGTATGAAGTCTATCGATTGCAAATGCCTGTATTGCTGCAACTTTATGTTTTCCAAGTGCGTACGTGGAATATTCTGACCGATGTTGCTAATAGGTGGAAACCACACTTACACCAATGGAGCTTCTGGACCAGCTGCAAGATATCGAAAATTCGCTAGGACGGAAAAAGCTAGTGGAGAAAGGGCCTCGGAATATTGACCTTGATATCCTTCTCTATGATGAATTGGTTGTAGATGAGGAAAGACTTACTATTCCCCACAAGCTAATGCTTGAGCGAGAATTTGTCTTACGGCCACTTTGCGAGTAAGTTCATCCCCAGATATATGTAGGAGACTAATTTAAGCTGGGTTATTAGATTAATTCCCCACAAGTTGGTCCCTTCGGTGTGTCTGCGGGCCTCGCTCTTGTCTTATCTGAATGCTCTCCCCCCATCGGCCTCTCCCCTTTCCACTCTGACACCGCTGTCCTCTTCTCTGCCTCCATTAACTACTCTTTCTCCCACCAGACCTACCATGCTCATGGCTATTTTAAACCTAACGCCAGACTCTTTCTCTGATGGTGGTCACCACAGCACCGAACCCGCGAGTCTTGCCAATACAGCTTCCACATTCGTCTCCTCGGGCGCCTCCATCATTGACATTGGTGGCCAGTCTACCCGTCCTGGCGCTTTTGATGTCGGTGAACAAGAAGAGCTTGCCCGTGTCCTCCCCGCAATCAACGCAATCCGCTCCTCGCCACTTGGCGGCAATGTATGCATAAGTATTGACACCTACCGTGCCTCAGTCGCCTCAGTCGCTATCACTGCTGGCGCAAATATTATCAATGACATCTCAGCCGGTGCGATGGATCCGAATATGCTCTCTACCTTGGCACGTCTCGGCGCCACAGTCTGCCTTATGCATACCAGAGGCACCCCAGCTAACATGTCCTCCTTAACGGACTACCCCAATGGTGTCATCCCAACAGTAGCAAATGAATTACTTGATCGTGTTCGAGCTGCAGAGGCAGCGGGTATTCGGCGTTGGCGCATAATCCTGGACCCTGGGATCGGATTCGCGAAGACGCAAGCTCAGAACCTTGAGATCCTACGGAACCTCGATGCGCTACGAAATTTCGAGGGATTGATTGGACTTCCGTGGTTAGTTGGACCGAGCCGGAAGGGGTTTGTGGGGAAAATCACCGGGGTGATGGAGGCGAAGCATAGGTCCTGGGGTACCGCTGGGGCACTGGCGGCTTGCGTAGCCGGCGGCGCGGATATTGTGAGGGTGCATGACGTTGCAGAGATGGCTAAGGTGGCCAAAATGGCGGATGCGATTTGGAGGGTTTGAGCGCTGGCGAGGGTGGAACCGGGCGAGACAAAGAGGGCCCGTGTCTTGGTTAAGATGAGCAATATGTACAGACGACCCTAGAAAGAGAAATTTTGGGCGAATAGGTCCATTCCTGAGGTAGAATTTCGAGCTGCGCCTCAGGTTTTGGGGTTCTATGCATGTATATATCTGGCTAACACTTTGTGTAGTGATATATGACCAATACTCACCCTAAGAAGCCAGATATCAAGACTCGAGCTCGAGGGAACAAAGAAGATTATGGGTTGCCAGGAAACTATGGAAAGCGAGCGTATTGAAGACAAAAGACCTGCTCTCCATTCTACTTTGGCTATCTGTAAGGCGGTTTCAAGAAATGTGAGGAAGCCGAGAAGTGAAAAGAAAACCGCAGCATTCAGGAGACGCTGATAGAACTTCTTTCTTCCTCGCCACTAGCCATCCACCGAGTAGTTTCATCGAAAAACGAATTGTCCCGCTCTATCCAGATACATAACAATATTGCAATCGAACCCCGCGGACCTGGCCACTGTATAAAGGAAAGGGATAGAATATTTGAAAGTCAACTTTGAGGACGACCTGGGGAAACGACAGCAATTCCAGCCTAACATTCATACTCCAATTTCCGGATTCCTCAGCTTGTCCGGCCTAATAGTCATCATCACCCTCGCCCTCATATTCGTCGAATCCATCAACAACAACATCCTCCTCAACGTCTTCTTCAACAACATCCTCTTCAATAACATCCTCTTCAACAACATCCTCTTCAACAACATCCTCTTCAACAACATCCTCTTCGACAACAGCATCCTCTTCAACAACATCATCCTCAACATCCTCTTGAACAACGTCCCCCTCGACGAGGTAGTCTTGTTCGACCACGACCTCCTCCTCGTAATCATAATCACGTCGATCCGACATATCGAACTTTACGCTAGGGTTTATACGAGTGCTAAAAGGTGATTCGAGGATAAATATCCTTGATAGTAAGGCTTTCAAAGAGATATCAGTCTAGCCTCGTTCGTAGTCGGGTTCAGATTTTTACCGCCGACGTCGATAAAGGGGTCTTGCTATGAAGCTGAAGCTTTTGCAGTGAAAGTAAGGCCGATGAGATAAAGCTTTAACTTAAGGAGGCGTAGCCAAAATTAGACACCAGGGCCTGCGGTATATGTATATGATGTGTATGGAGATCAGAGCTCACAGGTTCTCAACTATATAGAGCCACCCAGAAAGGCGGAACAAAGGAAGTTATATATCACAACAACGCCAGCCCGTCTGACCAGTCAACCCCATCTCTCAAGCATCTGCAAATTTCCACGTCGCTGATTCGGCACCACCTCACCTCAGCGACCCCAAATGCCTCAAACCCATGCAACACACATACTCTATACTCCGTATACATGCAGACACCATCACCATCCCTAACCAGCCTGACTCCCAAAACAAAAAAAGGGCATGCATATGAGTACCGTACCGCCTACTCACGAGGCATGTAAGACTTGCTTACCTGTAATCCCCCCTTTTTTTGGTGTGCTACTGCCCCAGCAAATTGGAGGTAGCGCCTTTCGGGAGGCGGTGAGCCCATGGAGCTAAAAATATGTTCGTCATCATGGGCGGGATGTTGATTCGGAGATGCGGTTGCTGGGATGTTTAGTAAGCAATTCTAAAGCTGCATGACATGGGATTCCGATCAACCTAGTCAGACAAGTGGATAATGGAGCTCTGGGGAAATCCATGGCCGAGAGAAAGGAAGCCCCGTCCCAGGGTGGAACCAATCACGGAACAGAATGTTTACGGGTGGCGTGGCTTTGACTGAAGGAGACACCAAAAATTCGAGGGACACATCCAGACACAGGGCCAGAGTTAGTATAGTTCATTTTTTCACTTTGTGATTAAGAACACTGGGGAAATAAAAACAACGAAACTTCAAAACAGGAGAGAAAGAGAAAGAAAAGGGGGAAAGAAAAGGACTTCCCGGGAGCTTCTATATACAGAATCCTCAGTTAAGTGTGTTTGTTACCTGCAAGAGCCCCAGATAACCGCCATCAATGCAGCGTCATTCTGAACATCCCCGGTTGCAGAGTAGCGCCTGTCCGCACGCCAAAACCCCCTCCCTCCACGAGTTCATGAGTAGGCTGAAAGCAAAAAAACCTAATAGAGTACACACAATGCCTAACAACGATCTAACTATTCAAGTAATTGCGCACGGCGTCTGCCATATGCGGTCAGCAAGGATGTCACTGGCTAAATGACGCTTAGGGGGAACATTTTCTTACTTTGCAATCTACTTGCACCCTCTCCAAGCACATTACTCAAATTATCCAGATCGTCACCCGCAGTTAGGCCAAACTTTCTAATGAAATCCCTCGCTGCACCTTCCAGATCGCCGTATCCATCCTCGGCGCCAGCATCATCCTCCTCCGGACGGCCAAAGTACTGATTGCTGGAGATTGCACTGGCACCCTCAAAGCCTTGGAGTCGCGATCGAGCTTCGGACTGCGCGGACGGATCAAAGTTGTTGCGGCCAAAAAACTCATCTGATGAGATGCCCTTTTGGGAACCAAACTTGCTGCGGGCGTATCGCTCATCTTCGTCTGTCGCGTAGAAATGGTTAATAAAGATGGGATATAGCCAGTGGAAATGCTAAACAGTGAAAATCCTTACCATCATCAACAGCCTTACTAGACGCGCTGATCGAGCCGAACCCCATTTTTTTGGGCGCAGGTGCAGCAGCAGCCTTCCCTCCTCCGACCTGGCCAAATCCTAGCCGTCCAATGCCCATGCCGAGTCTTTCCAACTCACTATTGCTCCTACCGTGTCCTGCCGTTGCGCCAAGACCACTTCTCTTCGGACTCACTGGTGTAGGGCTGGCGATATTCGGCCTATCCGATTTGGAAGCTCCAGATATAGCCCTATTCCTTCCTGCGACGGGAGCATCTTCAGCATCAGGATCATAGCCCAGCTTTTCAATGCGCTCAGCTTCCTCCCTCGCTTTCTTCTCTGCAGCTTCAAAGTCAATGCCGTCAGCGGCAACAACTTTTTTCGCACCAAATTTCTGTGTCTTCTTTGCGCCCAAGACATTTGCCTTCCTCGGCCCCGCAGTGGTGGTGGTCTTGCGGAGTGCAGCAGAAGAGGTGGTCCTAGGGGTAGTTGTGGTGGTCTCCGTATTTACAAGGGGTGACTTGGTTCGAGTTCCATTTCCATTTTGCCCAGCGTTTAGGAACGGAGAAGGAGTGCGACCGACTACAGGGGGTGTTGCAGTGCGAGAAGGAGGCGGCGTTGGACGCTTTATTGACGGCTTGTCCCATGAGGAGAAGAAATCGTTGTCGGACTCGCCTGCTGGTGTATTAGTGCCATCGCTAGAGGCTGGGGCCACGATCTCGGTGATAATGACTTCATCAGGACACCTTCGCAACAGCCTTATCAGTTATTCGTTCAACATAGCAGGTAGAACAACTTACTCCTCGGCATCCGCAGCGGCCCTCCGCTTGAGCTCATCCTTGTACTTCGTGGCAGTATTCGATGTATATTTCGTCTTTGGGTCTTTGCTAGCAAGGGCAGCTGATCCACCGTGTGACTGGAAATACTTCGTGGCAGACTCGTTGCCCCCAACCTTCATAACCCGCAGCTGGTCCCATTGCCATTCTATAGTTGCAATATTAGCCCCGATTCACACTCTGCTTTATCTACTTCGAATGTGGAATCCATACGATCAAGGTTAGTGGATCTGACGAATGAGATATGTACCCCTAAGTTCCGGTGATTCGCCGAGCAGTCAAGACAGAGGTAGATGCCAAAGGGAACAGAAGACCACGTGGGGTTTTTGGAACCACAATCAAAACATATCTGTGATAAATCAGCACAATATCATCGAGGATTTTTGCGAGATTCCTTTCTGGGTCCAGCTCTTGATATGATTGAACACCCACTTTATTTGCAGGCTTCGACTTCAGTTTCTCAAATATCTTTTGCGACTGGGCTTTTGTTGCGAGACTCATGTTGGCGAATAAGGGTGCTACAGCGAAACTGAGTACCAAGAGAATATGGAGTGATTTGAATGCTCTCAAGGGGAGAGAATGGTAATTTCAAGACTTAGCCGTAGAAGGGCCTATGTCTTCCCTGAGGCTTTGGGATCAAATAGGGATAATCGGTTAGGGTTGCAGTCAAGTGTGGTTTGTGCTCCGTACGCTTACCTCAGCAGGCTCAGACCCGTGACAGCGCGCGGAGCTAACTTATACTCTGTATGAAATCTTTCATGTTAGTGCTCAGAAGTTCATGCAGGCGCATATCTGATCCTTAGACATATCAACATCATTGCCACTCTAGACACAGTGACATCGAAGCAAAGAATCGAATGCTCGCCGGTATCAAACTCGCCTTAGAAAGCGGCAACCAGTCGGGTTAGAGTGCAGCAGAAAACGGCTCTGGAAACCTCCATGGGACACTTTACTCCGTACGCAAGAATGTGCCGCCGCCTTAACATTTACTTGTACGCAAGGATAGAGCAGAATGAATGTACAATTCCACGCCGGGGCACGTTTATGATCAAGCTTGAAATGACTGTCTACACACCACAGTTCTCGTATACAATGTCTCGAATGGTACAAAGGGCACCTCATCTTCTCCGGCGTTCGCCAATTTCGATCCCACGAGCACCCTTACTCTCAGCATTAGCACGAACTACTCGGGGATATGCAACACAAAATAACGAAGGGGCAAACCGTAGCTCTGCGAGGAAGCAGATTACTGTAGCAAGTGATGATGGGAGAATAGGATGGGGCGAGCTCTCAGCTAGAGAAAAGGCTGCAAGGACTACGCAGCAAACATTCAACTTTTTGACGGTTTTAGTTGGACTGGTTATGACCGTGAGTCTTTTGTTACCCTTGGACATCAACTCATATCAGTCTATAGAAAGCTATGACGAAATCCAGGCCCTGCACTAATCAGATTACCCTCCCTGTTTGCTAATGTTACGATTCTAGGGCGGAGTCATGACATTCCTCTACTTGGAGGTATTCTCTCCGGAGGGAAAAACGAACCAGTTCAATCGTGCAGTCAACCAAGTCAAGAAGGATCCCCGATGTATAGAGCTTCTTGGTAGAAGCAAGAAGATCAAAGCTTATGGAGAACCAACTTGGAACAAATGGGCACGATCTAGGCCGATAGCGTGAGCCCGCCTGTACCATGGCCTCTTGAAATGACGCTCTTCAAGGAGACAAAAACTTAGAAAGGCTGTTTTGAGCTGATATCATGCTATTCTAGCTCAACCATCAAGAAAGACCGCAGCGGGACAGAACACCTTCTCATGCATTTCAATGTGAGTTCGCATGGGATCAATATGTGTGGCTGTAGCTTTTAGCAGCGCTTACTTGAGTGCTAGGTTGAGGGGCCTCTCAATTCTGGTGTAGTACATCTGCACATGACAAAGCTTCCTGGCCAGTCTGAGTTCGAGTACAAACATCTCTTCTTAGATGTCAAAGGTACCAGCTATTCCTAAGACTTTGTTATATATGCCTTGACTAACTTAAGAAGGCCATCCCCGCTTATGGCTCGAGAACGCGGATGTGCAGGCCAACGGATCAACTGATACAACCAAAGGGAGCAAGAAGAAATTCTTAGGTATCCAGTGGAGTTGGTAGTAGATCGAGGTGGCGGGAGCTGATATTCCGCATCGACTACGCATAACATCGGTTTAATGACTTAGCAGTGGATTGGTTGGAAATACTCTCGGTAAACTTCGCACGAAGATAGAATATCTGCTCCGCTTGTGCGCTCGAATGCGATGTTCGGATGGGTTCGGACAGGGCATAACCACACAACCCTTTCGATTTCTCCTGGCCACGGCTTCATGTATCAATTACGGCCTTTGGTCATATTCGGATATCGCGCAATTCGCCAGAGTCTCCAAGGCGATCGCCCCATCCCGCTTTGTCCGGGGATTTCGGGGATCTAGAGGCTGTGTCGCAGAGGATGGCGATTGGACCTACTAAATACGACTTTGTGGTCACATTAAAAGTACTATGATATGTCCGACGGAGGTCCTATTAGGTAGTCTCCTATTTCCAGGAGAGGCTACGACTAGATACAGATTTGACTGGACTCTACCTTGTGTTTTCGTACTCCTAAATCAACTCGGTATCCTTCCGTAGTCTGCGGGTTACCGCGACGATTGTGACAAGAGCAAATGATATTTTGCGCGAGACCGATGCTTGGTTTTTCAATTTGCGAGGGTTCCAATTGCCAACTCTCAGTGGGTGTCTAGGTTCTCTTGGAACTAGAAGGAGATGCTCTCCTTCTTGTTTACTCAGGCGTAGAGACTACCCCCTGAAGCTACTCGTTGCCTGGTACACGTCTAGCAACAAAAAACAGAAAAGTCCACTAAATAGACCCGGGTATATATAATAAACAATATAATACAGATCCATATTAAATGAATACAAAGAAATTAACCCCCTTAAACATACATAAAAGTGAACAATACTGAAGAGCTAGTCCTTCTTCCCCAACTCACTACCTCCTCCGTACCCATTCACGGCACTTCCAATTCCATACCCGCCATACCCATTCATCCCGTAAGAATAAGCCCTCCCTCCACCACCACCACCATCACCGCCAGATATACGATTGGCTCCGTATCGCCTAAGCCGTTTCGGAAACTCATAACCGCGGAAATAAGCAATGGACAGTGCGACTCCGCAGAGTGCTGAGAGCAGACTAGATACTCCCGTATGCAATCAGACTCCTTTCTCCCGAGAAGCAAAAGAAAGCCCCAAGTCGCAGCAAGAAACTCACCAATAAACCACCGTACTCCCCGTCAGATGCCCCCCCACACCCCTCCAGCCCCTCGGCATCACCGGCCCCGCAAACCACCTAACACTCAACCTCAGAACAAGCATATCCCCAATCACAATCCTCTCATTCCTCGTATTCGACGACACCGAATAGGCAATTGCCGAGTCAATCACCCCGGGCGGGCCACCCGCTACATCATGCACGACCACATTCAAATGATTCGCGATATGGAGATGCGAGCGCTGCAGCGTGCCTGTGAGGGCAAAGATAAGAGGGATGTAAAAATCATCTTCGTTGGCGTTGGCGTCGTTGAGGTTGCCCAAGGAGGAGGAATGGAGGGGGAGATGGTGATCGATATGAGGGTTTAAAGGGCGCGAGGGAAGACGGCAGGCCAGGGGGGAATCGTTGTGGATGTAGAATTCGAGGAGGTGGAAGAAAGGGTCGGAGATGAATGGAATTGTGCAGTTGAGGTCGCGGTCCACGCCGTATTCGAGGGAGAGAGGGCGGTTGGTTTCGTTGCAGGTTGGGAATGGGATGTATTGGAGGAGGCCTTTTTCGTCGGAGATCTGATGATTGATAGTCAGTCCATTAGTATTCTCTCTGGATTAGATATCCCTCTAGTCTCTCCGCATCCCACAAACCCCTCGCCCACAGAATCCCGCATACATATATGAATAAAACCCGCGCAAAACTCACATGCTCCCCAGTCTCTCTATCCCCACCAACCAACAAACAAACCCCGTCAGCATCAATACCCACTTCCACTCAATCCAACCAACAGAACAAACACATACATCGTCCTATTCAAACAACTGACTGCAATCCCCGCGCCCACCGTATAACCCGCTTTTTTCAGCGGTTTCTGCACCGCGTCTGCCGTGGGAGAAATGATGGAGACAAAGACGAGGAAGGTGCTGAGGTGGATGTGGATGAGGCGCATCGTGGTTTGTTGCCTCGTTTTCAATGGGAGAGAGGATGGGCATTACCCTAGGAGGTTGGATCGGGACATATGTATTGCTGTCGTTGTTGTCGTTGATATTGGCCCATTATTTATTTTCTTGCGCAATACTTCTTTGGCTGATAGACCTACGGCGGCCCATGCGAACCACACATGCCACGCAAGAAAGGAATTGGACTGGACTGTTCACGATCCCAAGGGAGATGATTTAGATTCTCGGTCTTTCGATGATAGCTCTTTTACTTGAACAAGATCAATTTAATGTAACCAAGGCATAGGCAGCGGCAGCAGTAGCCTGCTAACTATCTGTTATTGATCACCCGCACATCCGCAAAGGGCGCAAAAACAAACTTCCTATGAGCGCAGAGCCGTATCAATGGTCACCACTCCTCTAGTAAATGCCAGCTTTCTTCTTATACGCATTGATGAGGCCGTTCGTACTCGCATCATGGCTTGCAGATTCACCTGGCTTCTCTAGCTCCGCCTGGATTTTCTCTGCCATTATTGAAAGCTATGTCAGCATCCACTCCAAGTACTACTGCGCCAACATCCACAACGATCGCGGGGGCGAACTTACTGGCTAACACCTTGCCCAATTCCACTCCCCATTGGTCAAAGCTGTTAATATTCCAAACGGCGCCCTCCGTGAACGTTAGGTGCTCGTAATACGCAATTAGCGCACCGAGCGTTCCGGGAGTGATCTTTTGCGCCAGAATGCTTGTAGTAGGCCTGTTTCCTAGGAAGGTCTTGTGCGGGACCAGTTCATCGGGTGCGCCTTCCGTCTTTACTTCCTCGGGGGTCTTGCCGACCATCAATGCTTCGGCTTGCGCCAGGAAGTTTGATGCTAGCATCCTACACATGAAGGGTTAGTTATGAGGCGGTCGGACAGTTAAGGAGAAGTAAGTGTGCATGCCTCTGGTGTTTGTTGTTATCAACAGGGTTATGGCTTTCAGCAGCCAAGATAAAATCTGTGGGGATGAGCTTGGTGCCCTGGTGTAAGAGCTGGTAAAACGAGTGCTGGGCGTTCGTTGCCGGCTCGCCGAACAGGATAGGGCCGGTAGTGTACTTGACATAGTCGCCTGAGCGAGTGATGGCCTTGCCGTTGGATTCCATTGACAATTGCTGAAGATAAGCCGGGAACCGGTGTAAGTATTGGTCAAATCTAAGCCGCTATCAGTCATGCCTGCGACTCCCTAAGGAAATAAATGAACTCGGGAAGCTCACGGAGATACCAAATGTGTCTGTGCACCGAAAAAGTCAGAGTACCACACACTCAGCAGACCTCCAATGACCGGAATATTATTCTCGAGCGGAGTCTCCTTGAAATGCTTATCCATAGCATGCGCCCCAGCCAAGAACTCGTGGAAATGATCAAATCCAATATACAAGCACACACTCAGTCCAATAGCGCTCCAAACGCTATATCTCCCTCCCACCCAGCTCTCAAATCCGAACATATTCGCTTTGTCGATCCCGAACTTAGTGACCGCCTCCTCGTTAGTCGACAGGGCTACAAAGTGCTTCGCAATGTGCGCTTCGTCTTTGGCGGCTTTGAGGAACCATGTTTTAGCGGTGTTGGCATTGGTGGTTGTCTCGGCCGTGGTGAACGTTTTGGAGGCAACGAGGAAGAGTGTCGTTTCTGGGTCAGCATCATGGAGCGCTTCGGTGATGTGCGTTCCATCGATGTTGGAGACGAAGTGAAGTTTGAGACTGCGGTCACTATATGGTTTGAGGGCCTCGGAAACCATGACAGGACCACTGAAAGGTTGTAGATTAGGTCAACCATTAAACCATCAATTGAGAAGGCCTCGTAAAAGAGAATGTAGGTATTGACTTACAGATCTGACCCTCCAATGCCGATGTTGATAATCGTATTAATCTTCTTCCCGGTCCATCCTTTCCACTCCCCACTTCTGACCTGCTCAGAGAAGATCTTCATGTGCCCCAACACAGCGTTGACACCCTCAACAACGCTCTTGCCATCGACCTCCATGGGCCAATTGCTCACATTTCGCAGAGCTACGTGATACACAGCCCTCTTCTCTGTGAAATTGATATTTTCCCCTGCAAACATGTCATCCCGCAGCTTCTCCAACCCGCATTCTTTCGCAAGATCCACTAACAGTCCTAGGGTCTCATCTGTCAGGAAGTTCTTGGAGAAGTCGAAGAGGATCTCTGTGCCATCTGCGCTGTTCTTGAAAGTCCGCGAGAATTTTTCAAATCGCAGTGGATCTTTCGAGAAGTAATCTTTCAGCACAATGTTGCGGCCCAACGTTGTGTGGTGCTCTGAGAGGCTTTGCCAGGCTCTAAGTTCGGTTGCTTGGGAGTATCCGGACATTCCGACAGGAATTGGGGCAGACGGGCAATCTGAGAAAAGGTCACTCTAGATGCTTCAACCGATTGGCCAATGGAACAGAGATTTCGGTGAAGCTGAGAAAAGCCGTTAATTGGGCCTGTTAGAATATATATGTTGGTATGGGAATTGGGGTGAGGGAAATAGGACGATACGGAAGCGGGTGCGGCAGTGGACGCAACAGAGAGATGACGTTGCGGAGGGGCAGCGTTGCGTTGCGCTAAATAAAAAAGGTGGGGCAGAGAAAGTATCAAGGGTCAGTCAATGAATGGGCCAATCCAACCGCAACCAGACAACTTTGTTACACTCAAAGTTCAGCTGTTCGGTCCGCACACCTGACATCCATTGGACACCATCTATACATACGAATCTCCATTGATTGCCATATGATGCACATGAACCGTCGAAAGTTCCATTGCCTCGTTGAAATAGGTAGTTACAAAGTCGATTCCCCATCATGTTTTCGCCGTTTCGCCTAGACATCTTGAAACATGATTTCTCCTCGACATGCGTTCGCCATTCCAGAGATTCTGTAGCCTCGACTTCCATTTGACTACTGCCATATGCGCAAGAAGCCTAATGCCTTCACTTTTGTCTTCTCCGAATGACGCTGGGTATTCTCAGCCAAAGAAACCGAACCATACGAAAGATGCCAACACCACTTCCAGAGAACCAGAGAAGACAATGTCGAAAAGGAAATGAAATGACTAGGATCGAAAAGAAAATGTACTTGAATTCTTGCAGAAGCCGGCATAGAAACCCCCACGGCGGACGAGAATGGGGAAACTGGGATCAAATAGCTTGCAACCTTGAAGAGACCATCAAGAAACATCAATGGGCCACGTGTGTGCCTGGCTACGGATCATATGACGATCCCTCTTAGGTTGTGCCATTTAGAAAAAGAACTTTGTGGTAGACAGTAGGAACCATAGCATTTATTTGGGACGTTCAACTGTCATCCAATAAACTGCCCGCATCTCTTGCACAAGCTGCACAAGCATTTAGCCACTAACACTTCCAAAGGCTGGATCTTTGACGCTACCGCCGCCGTCGCCAAGACCAGCAACGGGACGGTTATATGACCAACCAGCAAATTGCTGCTGCATAGTGCTTGAAAGGAATGGCCCTTCAACGAGCGAGTCGGCTGGAGCTTCAGAGGTGAACTCGCGATCAAAATTTGCGGTATCAAGGGCATCGGCCTGATAACCTATTGTTAGCAAAAAATCAAGCTGATTACAAATTTACATAAGTGGAGTAGCACTTACCACATTGGGTTTGAACGTTGGCTCATATTTGCGCTGCAGAAGCTTCCTCCAGTCAATGCTATGGAAGAAGGGATGCGCCTTAATCTCAGCTGCACCGCCAACACCCAATCTTGTAATTGGATTGCGATCCAGCAATTTCGTCAAGAGGTCCTTGGCAGTTTGTGGTACGACCTCCGGGCCAGGGAAATGAAGAGGATCTTGCAGAATCTTGCGGTACATCTCGTTCGTATTTTCGTCATAGAAAGGGGGAAGGCCCGTCAGCATTTCGTAGAGAAGGACTCCGAGAGTCCACCAGTCAACTGTCTTTGTGTAGCCCTGTGAGAGTAAGAGCTCAGGAGCGAGGTATTCAGGTGTTCCACAGAAGGCTAAAATTCGATTGTCAGGAGGCTCTAGTTTCGACTAGTTGAGGTTGCAGTATGCAGTATAATTTGACTCACTATTAGTTCTATCTTCATCCTTCATATCCAGCTTGCAGAGACCGAAATCGCACAGAGCGATGTGGCCAGTATAGTCTAACAGAATATTCTCAGGCTTCAGGTCACGGTAGATGACATTGAATCCATGCAGGCATTCTAGGGCGCACAAAAGTTCGGCAGTATAGAACCTTGAGCGATTGATGTCAAAACGCTGCTCCTTTTGGAGATGATGGAAAAGTTCGCCTCCATTGACGAATGCAAGGACGAGGTAGAGTTTTTCCGGAGACTGGAAAGAGAATTTCAGAGGTACAATGAAGGGGTTGTTGATCTGAGCAAGAACCGAACGTTCCGCCAAAGTATGGGAGACCTCAGAACGAGAGATAATGTGGGCCTTGCGAATGGTCTTGAGGGCGTAGATTCGGTGCGTGTCGCGCTTCCTGTAGTTGACAGATCAGCAACTGACAATCTTGTTCAGAACCAAAGTAAAATATCAGAAAGCACAATCAAGGGACATAAATAGAGAGGTGACACTAACATGACCTGCATGACCTTTCCGAAGCTGCCCTTCCCGACGACTTTCAAAAGTTCAAAATCTTCGGTCTTCAGCGTTCGTTGTCGGTTCTCCACGTACTCTACTCCAACCTTCATGTATCCGGTACCTAAAGCTAGTTCAACCCATTCTGCTCCGCTCTGACCGAGGCTCCGCTCTTGCTGTGCGAACGCAGCGGCAGCCTTTTCTTTCTCCTTCTTGCTGGATTTTGGATCCTCAACGAACTGACGAGCTTCTTCAAAACGAGGATTGATACGGCAATGACCAAGAAAGATATCTTCATTCCTGCCCGCGCCAGGCGGCGCGTTCGGGTTGCGGAGATAGATTTGGCAATTGAGCTCACATATACGGGAAACATCGAATTTGTAAGAAGTGTTATCCCCGGCCCAAAGGGGACACTCAGGAGTGCCAGATACGGCGTTGATGAAGATCTGGTTCTTATCGAAATCAAGTATAGCGTATGGTAGGTACTTGGAAGAATATCGGCCGTGGTTGGTAGGGAAACCATTGATGCTGGTGGAAGACTGAGGTCGACCTGAGATGGAGTAAGATGAGGCTGGGCCTCCTGTAACTCGTGAAGAGGATGACGTAGGGCGTACGGAACCAGCAACCGAGAAGCCGTTCGAGAGGGAATTTGGTGGCTGAGAATTGAAACTCTGATAATATTGTGGGGGGAGGGAGAGACCCTTCCCTTCATGAAGAGTGACGATGAGAATGCCTGGCTTCAACGGAGCCGCAGGTGGGTTTGGAGTAGCATCAGCCTCGGTAGAGGCTAGAGTTTGAGACTCGAATTAGCAAATGCACGCTGCAGAATTGGAGCCCTATACTCACGAATGCCATTATTGGCCGAGCTAGAGCTAGAGCTAGAGCTAGCACCGCCGGTGGTGTCCTTCTGAGACTCAGGTGTAATTGTAGACGTGGAGGACGAACGACCGAATGTACCAGCCAATGGTGCAAGATGGGTTTCCTTTAGTTCTGTGTTTCGAGGGTAAGCATGTCGAGCAATGACAGGCGGTGGCAATGCATCATCTTCCTCCACTGGAGGTCTGCATAGAGATAAAATGAAGGATTTCATAGCTCCTTCGAGGGCGGCAGACAGTGATGGAGATAACGGGTAATAGCCGTATCAAGAGAGGGGTGTAATTGTGGGTGATGCAGAGAAGGCAAGGAAGGAGTACGGAATTGTACTTACTTTTCGTGAGTTTCCAGCTCATGATGTGGTGTTTTCTCGGCGAGTTTGTCGCAGGCACAGTTAATAGAGATAAGTGAGTTTGAAGACTGTGCTAGCTCCGTCGAAAGCGCAATGTGGTTCCGGAAGATTACCAACACGACAGGGCCTCTTGGTGAACGAACGCCACTGCAACGCGGTTACGGAACACGGGAAATAAGAGCTGGATGAGCTCTAAATTGAGAGATCTCGTTCGTAACAAGATGCAGATGTTCAGACTAGATGGAGACTGGGGTATGGTGGAGTTGAGAGGACTAGGAGTGAGAAGAGACAGACATGAGGGAGCGGGCAGAGTTGTTGAAGTAGAGCGGGTAGCGAGTGGAGGGAGTATTGGCAGACGATTCACGTGACATCGAAAGCCCTCACAGGTCGTCATCGAAGTCACCGCAGAATTCAGAGCAAGCCAGGCTCTTGCACGTTCTACTATAAATTGATTCACCCGGACAGCACAGCTGCCATGCCACTGTCACAATAAAGATGCTATGAAGCATGAACGCCAGTGCAGTATTTCGTACACAGCGAGGCTACCTTCGCCACAATACTGCGTATTCGCACTCTGTGGTGCATGGCTGCGGCTCAACGCTTATCCGAGATTCCTGAGCCTGCCATTGGCCAGCAGGGAACCCTCTTGTCAACCGAACGCGAAGGTGGAGATAGTCAAACGAACACGCGCCGCTGCCGTTCAGGCACGACACACGCCCTATCCTATCATGACCGTTTTAGTCTCAACCTAATCCATCATCAAAGTCACAGCGTCATCCTCTTAACCACCAGGGGGGCGTAGACATATGTGTAACTGGCCTCTTCCAAAGTTTTCCAGTTAACCTTCCTTGCGTAAGGCTGTCGCGCGATCGTCGCTTGGATTTATCAACGGAGCAGAGATGGGCGTCATCAAGAAGAAAACTGCTACAAGAGGAACGGAGGGAGGAGTGAAGTTTGTCTGCGATGTCTGTTCTGCGGACATCACCTCTACAGTGCGTTTAGTCTGTCTTTGCTAGCTGGGCTGGCAGTTGCGCCGTTGCCGTGTGTGGTGAAGGGAAGTACTTCTGATGAGTCTAACATTTCTCGGTAAACTTGTAGGTACGGATACGGTGTGCACATCCTGCCTGCACAGAATACGACCTTTGCGTGCCATGTTTCTCCAGTGGAGATTATTCTGGCAGCCACCATCCTCCAACCCATCAGTACCAAGTCATCGAGCAACATTCAATACCCATATTTACCGAAGACTGGGGCGCTGATGAAGAGCTTTTGCTATTGGAGGGTGCAGAGTCATACGGGCTTGGATCATGGGCCGAAATCGCGAACCACATTGGTGGATATCGAACGAAGGAGGAAGTTCGAGACCATTACATCAACACCTACATCGAGAGCACAAAATTTCCATTACCTGAGCTAGCCAGCCCGAAAAACACTGGTGGATTGGAGAAGATATCAAGAGAAGATTTCCAGGCTCGGAAGAAGCGAAGGATAGAGGACAGGCGGGACGCGGCGAAGAACTTGCCTCCTGCGACACCAAAGAAGAAACCAACAGCTAGTGTACCAGCCTGTCACGAGGTACAAGGATACATGCCGGGACGAATGGAGTTTGAGACAGAATATGCGAACGATGCTGAGGAAGCTGTTCAACATATGCAGTTTGATCCTGGTGATGGCATCGATCCTCGCACAGGCGAACTGGAGCCAGAGATGAAATTGAAACTGACTGTGATGGATATTTACAACTCGCGGTTAACGGCGAGAGCAGAGAGGAAGAAGGCAATATTTGAACATAAACTCTTAGAATATCGGAAGAATGCCGCGCTTGATAGGAAACGAACGAAAGAGGAGAAAGATTTGTTGAACAAGGCCAAGCCATTCGCGCGAATGATGAACCGTCAGGATTTTGAGGACTTCTGCACCGGACTCGTCGATGAGTTGAATCTTAGGCAAGCCATAGCACAATTACAAGAATGGAGACAGATGCGGATAGGTGATCTTAGAAGTGGTGAGAAGTACGAGGCCGAGAAGGCTCAGCGGGTAAGATACTTGATCTATTTGATGCCGGCCATTCATTAACATCGTCCTCTTAAAAGGTCAACGCGATGAAGCCCCAACCAATAGGCCAATTCGACCGTCTCGCCAGCGCCCGCCAACCCAAGCCAACCCCACCTGTCGAGATCCCATCGGCCGCTGCTGCCTTGACTGCTCCCGAGCTGCCCCATACCATTACGCTAAACGGCACCCACACACCCTCTGCCCCCTCACCTTCCTCGCGGTCTCCACAGACTAATGGAGATGTTATGAAAGTGCTCGCCAATAGCAGTCTCAATGGGACTGTAACACCATCCGCAAACAACACCAAACATCGGTTTATTATCCAGCCACTC
Source organism: Sabuloglossum arenarium (assembly GCA_022345705.2). Taxonomy (NCBI): domain Eukaryota; kingdom Fungi; phylum Ascomycota; class Geoglossomycetes; order Geoglossales; family Geoglossaceae; genus Sabuloglossum; species Sabuloglossum arenarium. The sequence goes on along the minus strand of JAJDMY020000768.1, from coordinate 63,678 downwards.
GCCAATGTGCAGCCGCTTAACCTGAACAATGAGAATGCGACGGATTTCCATCTTCTGACGAAGGAGGAGCAGCAACTGTGCTGTATGCTGCGCATCATGCCCAAACCCTACCTTGTCATGAAGGAACATATCATGAAGGAGGCAATGAAGCAAGGTGGGAACCTGAAGAAGAAGGCTGCTAGAGAGATATGCCGAGTAAGTGCGATATCATTGAACCCAGGCATGATATATTTGTGTAGCTGACTCTGTTACAGATCGACGTGAACAAAGGGAGTCGCATCTATGATTTTTTTGTCAATAGCGGCTGGATAGGGAAGGCGTGATAATTCTCAGTCTCGGCAGTGCCGTGCGTGTGCAAAACGAGTTTGAAACTTTTTTTTACTACACTTCACACCTTGTTCTTCTGATGCTCACGATTTCCTGTCTGGTATAAATTTTCCCTTTCTTCTCCATTTATGTTCTTCGTGTTTCATCTCATGTCCTGCTTACGACGGAGGCAGGCAGGGAGGGCGGGCAAGGCAACGCTTTGAGTTATCACCAACCGGCGCAGCTGTGAAAGAAAGAAGGGAAAGAACATTGCTTAGAATTTCAAAAAGAACGCGCGGGCTATTTTTTAATACTGTATATTAGCAAGTTGGCTCAAGGGATGTAAGGAACGGATGGATGGATGTGGATGGGATTCTTGTATTGGTGGTATGTGGTGGTTGTTAGCTGTCCGTAAGGGATAGGGAATATGATTAGCTTGACTGGCTTATTTGTGGGTTGCTAGTTGCAGTGGAAATGCGAGTAGGAGTTCATGAAGATGCGGATGTAGGCCTCGGCATAGATATATATCAAATGCCCCACAAGCCCCACCAAATATATATCTTCCCTTCTTCAGGCGCTTTCGGAGTACCCACCACAACCAACTCAAAACAAATTCTAAAACCCAACACAAATGTCCGCAGAACCAACAATCTCCTCCCTCCCCTACATCTCCTCCAGCACGCTCGCCTCTCTCCTCCTCCAACAGTCCTCCACCCCGCCGCCCCCCTCCCTCGCAATAATCGACGTCCGCACCAGCGACCACATTGGCGGACACATCACCAACTCAACACACATCCCATTCGACAAACTAGACCACCAGATCCCAGAGCTAGTCCGCACTCTCGAGGGGAAGGAGATGGTGGTGTTCCATTGCGCGTTGAGTCAGCAAAGGGGCCCCGGGGCGGCATTGAGGTATGTGAGGGAGAGGAGGAGGGTTTTGGGGGATGCGGGGCAGCCAGGGCAGGAGGTTTGTGTGCTTGAAGGGGGGTTTGTGGCCTGGCAGGAGAAGTGGGTTTGCCATGCTAGATTACTGACAACAAAATATTCACTCCTAGCTAACCTCCCATACCTATATCTATGAACTAGATACGGAAAAGACCCCCAGCTCACCGAAAACTACGCCGAGGACCTCTGGAAAACCAGTTTCTGGGCGCACTAGCATAAAACCCTCCGTCAAATATCTCTTCTATCTCGAGAGTTGGTGTGCAAAACTTAATTTTTATTTCATTTTGAACGAACTATTGATATTCACCTTTCTAGAGATATTCAAAATGCAATTGAATCTTCTTTAAATTCTCTTAAAAGAGGCAAAGTAGATCTGCCTTGGTTTCGTAATCTTCCATTCCTTCTTCAAAATCTTTTCAATGGTGTCGACTCTCACAATCTGAACATTTCTTAAAATACATCTGAGAGTATATCCTATATTACCTACAACTTACACTCCCCCCACCTCGGTCTCCTCTTCTCCACAAAAGCCCTCAACCCCTCCTTAATATTCTCCCCCCTCTGCAACCTCTCCATCCACCCCTCCACCAACAACCTACTCCCTTCCTCTGCTCCCACCCCTTCCCACCCCAACTTAACCCCCTCCCGACTCACCACCACCGCATCCGGCGAATTCCCCGCAATCTCCTCCGCCAACCTCACTGCCTCCCTTACCACTCCCTCTTCCCCACCATCCACAACAACCCTATTAACAAACCCCCACCTCTCCGCCTCCCCCGCACTGACCGTCCTTCCAGTCAATGCCATCTCCATGGCTCTCTGCTTCCCCACCGTGCGAACAAGCCTAGGCAGTGCACCCGCATAGGCAACGACACCACGTTTAACTTCTGGCAGCGCAAAGGTGGCGAGGGGGGAGGCGAGGACGATGTCGGTGTTTGTGATCATTTCCATGCCACCGCCGAAACAGAGGCCGTTTACGGCGGCGATGATGGGTTTTTTGCCGGTGCGGCGGGAGAGCGCACCGAAGCCGGATGGGGGCATTAGCTGGGATTTTTTGGTGGCGGTGGGGGAGGGAGAGGTGGAGTTGGCTTTATCGTTCCATTCTGTTGCAATTGGGATGTCAGCTGCTACTATCATATGCCCCAAGTAACAATACCAAAAACAATATCAAAAACAAACCCTTCTCAAAAGAAAAACTAACCTTTCAAATCCGCCCCCGCGGAAAACGCCCTTCCCTTCCCCGTGACAATCCCCACGCGCAGCCCAGGCTCCTCGTCCAGCCAGTTCCACACTGCATCCAGCTCCCAGTGTCCTTCTGTGTTGATGCAGTTGAGGGATTTGGGCCGGTTGAGCGTCACGAGGAGGATCTGCGGCGTTGGGAAGGCGAGGAGACAGTATTTGGTGGTTGGGGGTGGTGTTGTCGTTGTTGGTGGGATTGGGGTGCTCATGGTTTCGGAATCTGTGTTGACGAGGGGATTGGAGATGGGAGATGTTGGTTAGATGGATTCACGGTGTTGGTTGATGGAGTCTAAGCTGCTTGAGACATTTTTTTCGCCGGCGCAGTGATGCCGAGGCAATGCAGATCATATCCGGCTATATAAGACTTGCTAAGGTATAAACCCCAGTAAACATTGAGATCTATATTGGTTTGATATCGATAGATGCAATTCTGTTCCTGTTGCGCCCTGCGTGTTTTAGCTCCTTGAGCTAAGCTAACATCCTAAATCGCATGAAGAAATGCCTTTTAAAAATGCTTTATCCGATTCTTGATTTTTTAATCAACAATCTAATGCCATTCTAAATGCTGGGCTTTGTCTCTCCCTTCACCTTTTCCACAATCCTCCTCACTGGCTCGAACAAGGGGTGGCTCTTCTCCAGCCCGGTGATCTTCACCGTTGCCTCCTCGGCACTGTCGCTCTTGAGAATCTTCGCCAATTCAAAGCTCTCCTCGTCACCTTCCACGTCCTGGAACTTGAATGCCTGCTCGATCGCGCCTAGCAGTGCGTTCGCGGTGTGTCCGCGCTCGAGAAGCTGGCTCGCCGGCCCGATGAAACGCTCTTTCCGACTGAGCTTTCGCAGGGGCGCGCGGCCGACACGCACAACGGTGTCTTCTAGATGCGGGTTGCTAATACGCTTGATGATCTTCTCCACGTAGTCCTTCTGTTCACTGAGGTCGATCCTATGCTTATCGACGATTAGCGTCGTCGTCTCCTGCAATGCCTTCCGTACCTCCCCATGGATGGCGGTGTCGTGTAGGGCCTCGTAGATCGTCTTCAACCCACGATTGTATCCGTAGTATGCTGCAGTAGCATGGCTGGTGTTTACTGTGAACAATTTGCGTTCGATATATGGCTCTAAGTTATCAACCCACTTCACGCCTTCGATAGTAGGGTGCTGGTGGCCATGAAAGGGCGTCTTGTCCACCACCCACTCGAAGAAACTTTCAATCTTGACATTCAAGCCTGCGTTAGGATCCTGGCCGGGCACAATACGATCAATTGCGGAGTTTGCAAAACGAGCGCGCTCGTGGATCGACCCTCGGCGGTGGTCGGGAGTATGAGGATCCTTGATAAAACTCGCCAGGACATCCGTCGCGCCGATAGCATTCTCGCACGCAATCACTGCCAGGGGAGCCTGATTCTGATCGCGCAGGTCAATGCCTTTCGCAATGACCGGAGCAATGAATTTGAGGATGGTAGGTCCCACAGCGCAAGTCACTAGATCCGCGGTTGAGATCTCCTTGATGACGTCCCCCTCATGCTCCCTGGAGTTGATGGCACGGTAGTTGGTGATAGTGAAGGCACGCTCACCATCAATCCCAATCTCGGTAACGGTGTAGGATGGTGTTTTCTGGAGCTGGTCGATAAGAGGGGCCATAACATCAGCGAAGACGACCTCATACCCAGAATTATGCAGGAATTCGGCGACGAAGCCTCTGCCAATGTTACCAGCACCGAAATGGACTGCTTTTTTCGTCATCGTGTCTCCGGGTAAGTCTGTGGAGATGAACTGGGAGATGTGAAAGTATTCTATTGCCGTTTATCTCGAGAGCAGTGGGCGGTCTATATAACTTGGGGGAGTCTAGAGGACAAAGAAAATTTGAGACCAACCAAGCACTTTATGTGAAGAATTCGACGGAAAGAATGACCCAACACGCAGCAAGGAGGGGTACAGACCTCTGGTCGAATGGCGGGACATTGCACTTGCTTTTTCTTGACATTTGACTGGGCAATTCGCCGCTGCCCCGCATATTGATAAGCTCTCCAACGAGCTTGCTCAAGATGCTGCATATCGCCAAAAGGCAGGAACGCGCCCGGCTGCCTTGAAAGGAACCGCTCGCAGTGCAGATTCCCGATCTGAGATTGTTGCGTAGTGATGGCTGCGCCGAGGAAGGATAGCCCTGGGCGACTTCGAGATTTTCGTTTCGTACGGAGTGGAGGTACCTGCCGGACAGAAAATGGATCTGCATGCGGCATTTTCTGTTAGATTTCCTTTTCATCTGCGTGTGCCTTATTCCATTCATTGATTCGCTGCCGAATATGCCCGACTCAAAATTCAACGTTACTTACCTTCACATCGCACGGGTCAGCCATTGCACTGTCTGGGCCCGAACACATGCCGAGCAGATAACAATGCACATCGCAAGTAGGGAGAAGAACAGTTGCCCCACTGCCCCAGAATGATGCAATGGGCCAGATCCCAATGCGTGGTGGCGGGTCCCATGCTTTAACGTTGGAGTGGTTCGGCAACTAATCGGAATGGTTACTTGTCTCAATTGTAATACACTTTTTTAATCCTTCAATGTAGGCTCCCACAAAGACCATAAGTTCTTGGTTGCATCAGCAAATCAATTGAATCATCAAATGTCTGATTCAACAGCGTTATAGGTACAGTCTCAGCTCCTCGCATCCTCCTTCCTTGTCCACGTAACGACAATCCCTGAGGTTTGGTAGATCTGGATTTTAAGCCAGGAACTGCATTACCCAAGCTTGTCATAACCTCGTGCGTCAAATAGAGGCAGACCAGCTGGCGTGATGTTCACGTGAATGTGGTAGATATTAGAAATTGTAAGCAACGCTATCAACACATCGCCGACTTGTGCACCAAATTCCGCATCCGGCCTTCAAGTCACAAATCCATGATCTATCCTTGGTTAAATACTGACTAACCAGAAAAATGGAATCTCGCGGCCTCAAGGCGGCCGAGACCATCTCTCGGTGCCACGTTTCTCCGACGATAGGATGATGTGAAGTCTAAGTAGCGAATGAGCTCCAGCCCGACCAGTGAAACCATGACAATAACATACCTTGCAAAATGTGCCGGACTTTCTTGAGCTCACCAGCGCTAATCGACCTAAACTCCACGTCAACTTAAGCTGAGCTTGGAGAATGCGATAATTACGTACCTATTGATACTGCTCATTACCCTATCACTCTCACTTTGTGAGACGCTGCCAGCTGGAAGCATTTGTATGGTGTGCAGAATCCACGGCGCAATATTGTTTGGTAGAAGCTCAACCAGAGCTAGAAGCACACCGGACGCGTCCGTCATGTTATCCCTCGGGAAGTTAAACATCAAGCCAGTTAAGACCCGCTGCACCAGGATTTCGCCCTTGCTAGCTAAGAGCGTCTTTAACGCTCTTTGAAATTCAGGAGGATTTTTGGTGAAAGCGGTTGTGGGGGGGTTTTCTCCTCCATAACCAAGTACGTCACGAAGGTAGTGCAGCGTAGCCCTCAAAGGCTCCGTCTGCTGCAGAGTCAAAGCCGTGAGAGAGGCATCGAAGATTGGGCCAAAGAGAGGGGAAGGAATCAATCTGTGGGGATAGTAGAGGAGCGCATCAATAAGAAGACGGAAGAAATCCTCGATTACTTTTGGAAATCGAGTCAGCTAGTAACCTTTCAAGTAGTGGGGGGATATATTCACCATCGGGCAGATCCTCAGGAAGAACCTTATCAAGTGCTCTTAACATGGTTAGGCACTGCTGCTCAAAAAACTGATATATCGCTTCTGTAGTCGCTTGATTAACGAGATCTCGCTCGTCAGAGAACTCGCGGACGACAGAGCTAGTGACCCAGAGGAAGCATCCCTGGCGAGAATTGGCAAAACCAGAAACAAGCTTTTCTGCCAACTGCGGCAGTAGAGGTTGCATTGCAGTTCTGTACGAGATTAGCATATACCGCCAGCAACGGCAGACTCGTTCGCAAATTGGTGTGAAGTCGTTGAAATTGTCCACGATGGCCCCAAGTATCGGGAATATCTCTTGGCAGTACTTAACTGCTGGGTTCTCTTCGCCTGATGAGACATACGGATTAACAATTTGGATAAATATTGTCAATAGCTGAAGGTGGTCTGCACTGAGGTTAGCGTCTGCATCTAACACATATGATATCCATAATCTCTGTACCTGCAACAGCCAGTTTGCCCTTCTCGTCATGCGCTACATTTGCTTTCGCCATCAATTTCTGGACGATTGGATCGCAGAAGAGTTTGAGCGTTTCATAGAGCCTGTCGATAGGCTGCACAGAAACAACGCTGGCTACACCCTCTGTCACCTCTTCCTGGCTCGCTGGTGGTAGTTTATCGAGTATGGACTCATAGAACCTCTCCAGTTGGGCGGCATGGCCAACCAACAGCACCTTGCAATCGACACAAAAGAATTTAAGTGCCATTGCCGCCGCCCTGACGACATCTTTCGATTTGTTGTCAAACGCAGTGATAATGTAATTGAGTTGGGATTCCAGGATATCTGGATGTTCCGAAGTCCACTCGGTATAGCGTCCAAGCACCATAATTGCAGCAAATCGAACTTTCTCATGGTCTGGGATCTGGACAATCAACGGCATGAGCTGCGGAAGGATAATGTTCTCTTCTTTATCGACCATCCGACCCATGGCTCTCATGCTGAACAAGGGCGCTTCAAGCTCCTGCCAGTGAGGAACTTCGTTGTCAGACGCATGAGGTGCATAAGTTGTCACCCAGCGTTTGATAAGCTCGAAGGATTTGCCGAGACATTCGGTTGTTCCAATGACCTCGCAGCAGTCTTTCAATACATCCCCCATCTGGTGTCTAAATTCCCTGAACTTCTCTTCCTGCTCCCGATCTCCATCGAACAAATCAGCCTCGTCTGCTCCCTGCGGTACCGGAAACTCCAAGTGTTTGATCATGATATCCACAAGCTGCGAGAACACATCGACGAACTGAACTCGAGCTTCAATATACTTCTCGAGAACCAGATACAACTTAAGCTCGTACCAGAAGTTGAAGGTGAGAGAGATAGCTTCTCTATCCTTGTCCCTAGCTGCGCATTCTAGTACGCTTTCAACAAGGGTCCGGAACTGCTCGGGCATTCGTGCAATAAGCACCACCCAAGCCTCTCCTGCCTCTGCAAAGAGTCTCGTAATCCCCTTGAAGGTGTCCGCGTCCTCTGCTTCAGCCACTTCAGCAATCTTCGGCCTGAGGCCAGCGACACGGGGGAACAGAGCCTGAATAGCATCAATGTTCTCGTCGACATCTCTAGTCTCCTTGAAGATGGCACAAAGACATTCAACAGCGGCTTCGAAGGAGCCTGCAGAGGAAAGGGCATTTATGATTGTGCCAAGAAGAGGGGATTTGACGATCTCAGAGACAGGTATCTCACGGAGCCAAGAGGTAATACATTCCATGAGCTGAGGATTCGTTGCGGCGGACGCTGTACCACCAGAGGCTGTCAGAAATTTCGTAGTCAGGCTGTCAGTGGGTGAATACCTGAGGACTGAGAGTATTGCGTCAATAAACGGAGAACCTGAGCAGCATTATTCCCCAAAAGTTCGGTGGTTCTGGTATCGAGCTCTTCTTCCTAGTAGTAGTATGAGGTATTAGAGTCTGCTTCTCGTTCGGAACGCCCCGGTAGATGCCCGTAGGCTAGTGATCTTGCCCCACATACAGTCAACGAAATTTTTCGCCCTTCGGTCACTTCTTCTGGTAGGACTCTCAAGAACTCAAGCACACAATCTCCGCTCTCTGGATTGTTGCCTAACGTCGCCACAACTATCTGAAGCACGTCCTTCCACTCAATCATCTGTATCGCAAGATTGGCGAGACAGACACATAGCTGTGTACGTATTGGCCGCGGGCCTGAACGATAATTGGCAAGTAATGATAGTATTGAGTCTCTCAGCGCAACCAGAGACTCTCGGGGAAGTTGGTCAATGTCATAAGTTATCTATACGAATCACTTAAGCATATAAACAGAACTTTCTCCAGTTCTCGGTGAGAACTCACCTTGCCCTTTAACGTCGTTGCAGCAAAAACCTTTGCCTCAGGAGTAACATTCGCAGATTGGAGCATTGAATGTGTCGTAGTCCATGCCTCAGGCTAACAGAGCAAGAGGTCAGTACTCTGTAGCTTACCATGACATCAGAGGAACCTACAGATTTCTGAAACTTCTCTAAGAAATCATGGGCTTGCGACTTTTGGTTTCTCTCCACATTGGTCTGGAGAGTAGCAAGGGCTGCTAACACAGGAGCGAACGTCTGCTGTGCTGCGACTCCGTTTGAGGCCATCTTGTCTTGTGGTGTACCAAGAAAAGAATGAAGGTGTAGGCAGAATATGGCTCAGAGAAAAGCGAAAGGTTTGCGAAGAGACGTTCATAAAAGAACGAGGAACACTCTTGGTGCGGTCGAAGAGAGGTGAGTAATTTTGGGGCTCAGATCTATAAGTCTCAAAGAGACTGATCGAATGCTGCACTAACGTTGTAGTGAAAGCGCTGCCCAAAGGACTGTAACTCCGTACTCCAGAAAGGGTGGGCTGTCCCGCCAAATCTTGGTCTTGGCGCCTCAAACCCTGCAACCTGCAGGCTGACATCTGAACAAAGTCACACCTACACGAAAGGCTCTACGACGCTTTTGCAATCACCGCCGCAAATCTTTACTGCGCATTCCCTCCTCAGCAGCGGTTCCTCAACCTAGCACCCTTTTAATTCCTCTCGAAATGACTGGTCGCGGTGGTGGCGGCGGTGGAAATCGTCGAGTCCTTCTGCCTCCCATCAATTTTATTTTCAAGCTGTTGCAACAACACTCGACGGTGCAGATATGGCTATACGAGCAACTGGCAATCAGGATAGAGGGCAAGATCAGAGTATGTGTCGATTGTTTGCGCCTCAGGCGTCTCGTCGAAATTCCTGACCATGTTGCTCACTTTCATCAGGGATTCGACGAGTTTATGAACCTTGTGATAGACGATGCGGTAGAGGTTAAGCAGGCGACCAAGAGTGAAGGAGAGAGCAGACGAGAGTTAGGTATGGCGATTCTTTGGACTGCAGCAAATCTAGAGTGGAGTCACCTAGAGAGCTTTTCCGTGTTAAAGTCGCAAGACTCTGTTGGCTAACAAGTTTACAGGACAAATCCTCTTGAAAGGGGACAATGTCTCGTTGATACAAAGCTTATAAAAATAAGCCGCTATAAAAGGAGATTTCTTTCACAAAATCACGTCTCGGTGCTTCTGGTCACGTCGGAATTCACGAGGAGCATATATGCTTAGAAATGTACCATACCCCTTGGATCATGGGATGTTGGAGTGGAGCAGTCGCCCGTCACCGATTATCAGTTTATCCAAAGGCCAGTCGGTGGCATCGGTAGGAACAGCTTCTCCGTCAGGCAAAACTTGCTCCTTCAACGCCAGTCCAACTACCGAATAGAGTCAGCAGGTGTATCGAGAGCAACCACAACTGCCTTTAGCAAACTGACCGAGACATGGCATCTTCGTCCCCCTCTTGCTATCGACATATCGCTGCAGGAAGAAGTCATAGTATCCTTTCCCGTGCCCCAGCCGCCTAAGCTCTATATCAAATCCCATGCCAGGCATCACAATCAGATCCAACCCCCCTTCTCCCTCTTCGACGCCTACCCTCTCCCCCTCGTCCTTTCCCATATCGCCCAAGCAATTCTCTCGTCTCCATATTGAATCCTTGCTCAGCGTAGGTATTCCCCAACTGTCCGGCGTAAGCGACTCAAAGTCTACTTTAGAATGTAGAGACAACATATCCATCACGGACGTAGGGTGTGAGCCCGCAAGAGACAATGGTACTCTATGAATGTATGGTATGAATACTTTCTTTTCCTGACGAAGCGCATCTTCAACTATGGAATTCGTCGAAATCTCGCCCGTAGGCATGGATAAGTAAACACTGATGCGCTTCGCCGACGCATACTCCGGCATGGAGAGGAGAATCTTATAGGCATTCTGAGCTGCAGCGCAGATGGCATCAGCTCCAACTAGCAGCGCGGAGTTGGGGTGAATACTAACATTGAGATGCAATGGACTCTGAAGTAATTTCCGAGAGTGATTTTTTGATAAGCTGCCGGAGCTCTTTCTTGGCGCTCTTGATTGCTGCCATAGCGCGGATGAAGCATTCAATTTGATTCTCAGGATTGGCTACGTTTTGATTGCGAAATTGTTGGATTCAAACTTAAGAATGAGAACAACTGTCGTCAGAATGAGTAGCAATATTTTTACTTGTAGAATAATGGAGGAATTGAAAATGATGTTAAAATTTTTTATTGTCTCCACCAACGATCCCAAGGGATTTGGTTATTGCACTGTCGTTACGCTTTGTCCCCGGTTCTTCGCTCCCGATTTGGGCCCATTGACGCCCCCCGTTCCAACCGAGCCATGCACACTGAATGTTAACTGACTACACTCAGACATACACAAACTCTCCTCCGCAAAGCACTCAACATGCGACACTATTTTCAAGCTAAAGCCATTTTGCTCATACTCTCTTGCCTGATCTGGTCCGCATCTGCTGCTGTTGATCCACAGTTGACAGGGACCTGGTCGACGAAGTCAAACGCTGTGATAACTGGTCCGGTATGTTGTCAAACTGAGGTGACACGAGTTCTCAGGACTGATATATGTATCCTGATAGGGCTTCTATGACCCGGTTCACGATCGGTTTATTGAGCCCTCGCTCACAGGAATCTCGTATTCTTTCACGGATGATGGGTTTTATGAAGAGGCGCACTACAGGGCTATAGCAAACCGTACGTTAACTCCTACATGAAAGTGCACTAAGTCACTTACACCAGACCTCACCTATAGCTACAAGCCCACAATGTCCACAGGGGATGATGCAGTTCCAACACGGAACCTTCGTCAAGGCTGATAATGACTCTCTTATCCTCACTCCCTTCGCTGTTGACGGTCGACAATTACTCTCCACACCTTGCAAGTACCAAAACTCTGTATACACTCGCTGGAACGTCACAGAACTGTTCCAGGTATGTACTCTCCCAAGTATCTACTGCATTAACAACGACTAACATGACACTTGGTCCGTGCTATCAGCGCTACGAGGTATACACTGATTCCTACCATAATATTCTCCGTCTCGACCTCTATGCCTTCGATGGGTCTCCCATGAATCCAATGTACCTTGCGGCAACCCCTCCAAAGATGCTGCCAACCACCACCATGAACCCAACAGCGACAGCGACAGGGGCAAAGTCTACAGGCTCAGCGAAGGTCAAGCGCAGTATTACCGAGGCTGAAGTGCCGTTCAATACGGATGTTCTACGGAGAATGAAAGAGCCTATTGATGCTGATAAGTGGTGGTGGATCAGTGTGGGAATGACGGCTTTAGGGAGCATAGTCTATCTGTGCTCTTGAGTTATACACTAACGTCTTGCATATGTCTAATATGCTACAATTTTGGGTCCTATGGAAGTAGTTTTGATGGGCAACGTTAGCATTGGTGCTGGTTTGGGGACGGGGTGTAAAAAAGGGTGGAGTTCTCCTTACCAATGGTCCTATCTCGCCTCTTTTGTCCCAGCGGGCGTCTTTCAAAGGGGTTCCTTGTAGCATTTGATACGCCCTTTCCTTCGGGTTTCCTTTCTTTATATACAAAACAATAGGGGGCTGAGATCATAAGGAAACGGCGTGTGTTGACTGGGTCAAAAGATAGATAGCATTACCATAATGCCTACATAATACTAGCCATTAAGACCTAAAACATCCTTGTATTGGCAGCATCGAGAGGCGGTTTCAAAATCCAGTTTGCAAAAGATACAACAAAGTAGTACATAGTTCTTGGGGATGTAAAGTACAAGATTTAAATGCTATACACATAGACAAAATTTCAACATGAGAAAGGGAGTACGAGACACGATCGTCCTTTTCATCGTTGCGGCGGATTATAAAACGCGAGCCCACCACCATACCCAGAATTTTAGCACATCAACGACCTCGATAATAAACTGGTGTGAGCTGTCATTGAGCTTGGGAATGAAGCATTCAACGCACTCCATCCATGCAGAACACCCCAGCCATACAATCCCATATGGCCATCTCATCACCTTCTTCCATCATCCCATCCTACCAGCCTTTCCTTCTCATCTCATCAACCCTCCCAACCATAGACCTGAACCCCTCCATAAACCTCTTTCTCCACCTCACACTCTTCAACCTCTTCCGCTTCAACCCCGGCCTTTCATGGAATCTCTGCCGATTGAAATCCTGCCGCACCTGGTTCTGCCGACACAGGATATCCAGCCCCCTAAAAGCCCGTCCTAGGTCCATTCCCCGTCGGGCTTCAACTATCACGGTTCGCCCGGTTGAAGCATTGAGGCGCATACTGGCAGGTGGCGGCACTGAGGTGGTGGTGGTGGTGGTGGTTGGAGTGCCCATGAGGTAGGAGGATGGACTGTTGGTGCCCGTGGTTGACGACGGGGAAATCATGCGGCCTAGAGAGACGCGGTTTGAGCGTACGGAGTCGTAGGCGGCGCCGTAGTGTTGGAGGAGTTCAGTTGCTGAGTTGGGGGACTTTGCGGCGGAAGGTGGCGTATATATGACAGAGGAGGTGGAGGAGAATTCTTGGCGTTTAGGAGGGAGGTTCAGGAGGGATTCGAGATCTTCATTGCCATTCGAGGTTGAGTCAGGCTTGTTGGTTGATGCTGAGTCAGGTTCGGGGGCAGCGGCGGTTTCTTGATGGGGAACATTATCTGTAGAAATTGGACGGCGGCATGGGGATGCAAGCCATCGCCGTGGGGAGATACTAGCATAGGGTAAGAGGACGGATGTCAATGGCGATAATCGCGAGCGAAGGATTCCTTCGCCTAGTCTTCGTAACTCCATTGGGCGAGACTTGGTTGATTAACTGTTGACTTGACGATTGAGGTTTCGAGAAATACAGTTGCACAAGTGCCGCTTTTCAGCGTGTGCGGCTCTGCTGAACTGGGCGATTTTGACACGCCAAAAGCGGCAACGCGAACGCTCGTTCTTTCTCAGTCCGAGAGCTCTGTAGAGCTTACAACATTGAGTCATTATTCATGCCTGTTGATCACGATAAATCTAGAGCCTTTATTAGCTAAACTAGAGACTTCAGATACGCGCTTGGTGGTACTGCTGTTAGTTCACAATTATGTACAATCCATATCAACGTAAGTCCATCCCAGAAGTCTTCAGAAGCTCTGCAACCATATTTTACATACATCAAGCTGCACGTCTTCGCGCCACGCGTTATTCTCTACAGCTACTGACAGCTCCTCATAGAGCCACCGTATGGGCGTCCACAGATGCCCTCGGGGTTCCCAGGGTTCCCGGGGCAGCCAGGCGGCGCACCAGGCTTAGGAGGACCTCCAGGATTAGGTAGGGGATTCTAGTCAATGATGAACTGCTACTACGGTTAGCTTAATTGCTACACTGCGCATATTGAATCTGACAATCTATCTATGTAGCTCCTCCAGGAATGTCTGCGCCTGGTGTAGCGCCTCCACCAGGAATACCTGGCATACCCGGTATGCCACAATCGCAGTTACAGCAGCCAGGACGTCCAGGAACTCTTCCGCCAAATTTCCAGACTCCCACAAACCTACCCAATATAAATTTCTCTGCCCCTATCATTCGTCTTGGGACCTCGAGTTCTACAAAACCATCAACGCCGGTTTCAGCAGGTGGGTTAGGACGGAAGGAAGGCGGTGGGGATACGATGTCTGGAAGTGGAGGGCGATCGGGTCTAGGTACTAGCCACGGAGGAATGGAGCAACAACGGCAAGCTGTCAGAGAGAGCATGATGGCATTAGTACCACCGACAAAGGAGGAGGTGCTTCGGACGATTTTCGTGGGGAATATCAAGAATGAGGTTCTGTCAGATGAAGATATTGAGAGGATACTACGAGTAGCTGGCAATCTGAGAAAATGGAGTCGGGCTACAGATGCGGATGGGAAACGGTGCACATTCGGTTTTGCAGAATATGACGATGCGGAGAGCTTGGGTACAGCAGTGGAGGTGCTCAAGGATATTGAAGTCTCAGTAAGGAAGGGGATGGTCGGTGAACAAGGGAAGCAGTGTGATGGCGATGGTGCAGAAACCGCAAAGTTACTGGTGGGTCTTTCATATTGCTTCTAGCAAGCGCGCTTTAGAGAATGAAAGCTGACATAAAAGTACATTCAGGTGGTGGTCGATGAAGGCTCTTTGGATTATCTCCAACAATTCCACAGAGATCGCGGCCATGAAGATCCAATCACTGCTCAAGCTCGTTTGGATTCTGCGAAACTGGCACTATCAGACCTCCTTTCTGAGATTGCTGACCCCTCTAAATCACAACAAGAGCCAATTGTCAAGGATATTGACGGGGATACCCAAATGGTAGATGACGAAAAGCTCGCAATGCCTCAGCCCGAAATTGTAACTATTCCTTTGACAATCGACGACGAACTAGCGGACATTCCAGCCGAAATGCGTGAGACAGTGGCTGCGGAAATTGCCGCATTTCGTGATCGAAGCAATCGCCGGGATCTCGAACGCTTGAAACGGGAGGAAGAAATTGAATCTATGGAAAGAGCACGAAACTTCGGAGGGCCGAGGGTCAATCGCCTAGCATCTCCGCCACCACAAGGTGCACCGAGTGGTCCGGCTGGAGGTACGAATGGGATACCCGTTGGACCCAGGGATCGCGGGGTTCAAGGAGCTCCGGTAGGTCCGAAGGCTTTCCATGGGCAACAGATACCTAGGGATTACCAGAAAGGGGTCTCTTTCGTTAACGGTGGAATAAATGGTGCTGGGTGGTCGAAGCAAGACGACGAGGATACCGACGCATCTGACGAGGAGCTGGAGAGGCGGAAGAAAGAGAAGAAGGGGGCAGAACTGGAGAAGCTATATCTCGATCAAGAACGTCGATGGCTGAACAGGGAACGGAGCCGTACCTTGGCCTTAGAACGAGAAAGGGCAAGGGATGCGGAAGATGATGTTAGAGAGAGATTAGAAAAGGAGGCAATGGCTAAGAGACTTAGGGACTGGAATGACGATGTTGAGTCTACTAAGAAGAGCGAAGAATACTATGTCGATCGCAGCATGTGGATCCGTAATCGCGCGACCTTCAGACAACGAGAAATGGAGTTGGATGAGCGTGACCGTGCCGCAGAGGAGCGGGAAGCTCAAAAGGAAAAGGAAAAGAGAGATCAAGCGAGAGGCATGGCGGATCAATTCCTGGCGAGACAGGCAGAAGAGATTGAGAGAAATGCGCAAATAACTAGAGAGCCTGCGCGCTTCAAGCTTTCGCTTGGCGCTGCGGCCCAAAAGGCACATGCGGCGGCCAATCCTCGTCGCACCGTTGCAGAAGTTGAAGGTCTATTGGAGGATGAAGAGGAGAGCTCCACCACCACGAAACGGACGCTTGTACCTATCAAGTTCGAAAGTGCAGTGGAGGCGCAGGGACTGTCAGACGAGGAGCGAGAACAAGCAGTGCGACAATTGGCGGCGGAGATCCCGTCCGAGAAGGAAGGCCTGTGGAAATGGTCGGTCAACTGGGAATTTGTTGATGAGGCAGTTGTGGCCGAGAAGCTGAAGCCGTTTGTGGAGCGGAAGATTGTTGAGTATCTAGGCGTGCAGGAGCAGATGCTTGTGGAGGTTGTGGAGGAACATATAAGAAAGAGGGGCAAACCCCAGGACTTGGTGCAGGAGCTTGAGGGGGTAAGTTTCCTTCCTGTCCTTTGTTGATAGCCGTGAAAAGCCTTTTTACCCTTGACTCTGGAGTATCTGATGCTGACTGAACGCTTTTTTTTCTCTAGGCCCTGGACGAGGAAGCAGAAGTCTTAGTGAAGAAACTCTGGCGAATGATCATCTTCTTCTCCGAGAGCGAGAAGAGAGGACTTTCCGCTTAGACCCATGTATCCTGTCTCTCTCTTTCCTCTCTGGTGGACGATCTGAAAATCATGGGTATCAATCATCATCTCGGTTTCTCTTGCTACTCTGCATCTTATCTACGAGGGTGTCCGTGTCCAAATCAAACCATGTACCTATATAACTTGGGGATTTTGCAAGCAAGCAAGCAGAAGATGAGAAGAAGTGGAAATTAAGTAATCTATGATATGGCTGTCAGGTAACGAGTGCCCCAGAAACCAGTCATGAGAGCAACTTAAAACTCCCAGAGAGGTCAGAGGATAAGATACCCTTTCATCTCTCATGCCTTAACCAAAAACATACACAGCCCCTCCACAGATGAAGCACACTCCCTCCTCCCTCATTCTTAATCTTTTGCAATAATAGGACACGTTTGGTTCCGGGGAGAATTTCGTTTATGGCCAGATAGCTAAGATATCTATCTTACGAATAACATATTATTCCCGGGATCTCGCTGAGTCTGAAGTTCAGGGATATGTTTTGGTGCTGGGTTTGGTGAAGTTAATCTTTGCCAGGAATTTACCATGCGTTGCAAACATTTTGGCGCTTAGTTTGTGGATTCAAAGCAAGAATTCTGGAATTCGAACTCGACCTTCGAACATCTCTAGTGATGAAGTTTTATTTTATTTTTTTTACCCCCTCCCCATTCCATCCATATCTCCTAACCCTTACGAGAGAGGCTATGAGTGCTATGTACATACAATACACAAAATTCCAAGCTTTCCAGCCAAATGACATGACAAATCCCCGAGAGTCGGAACAGGGGGGGGACCTGCAAATCATCTGAAATAGAACAGAACGACCTCAACTCCCATTGAAATCAAGGGGCCTTTTTGTTGCAACCAGATGATGCTGGCATTTCTAGTTTGGTTTTCCAACATCACAAAAAGCTGTGTGTCGGGTGTATGATCAGGAGGGTATTATGAGATGGTAAGGAGGACTAGCCTGTGCCTTTTTGCGGCGCAGCGCATCATACTCGTCCACCTCTTTTCATGACGCACCACATAGAGAGCGCGACAAGACAAAGTACCCGCCTAATGCCACGTTCCAAGTCCCCGCGTGATGTCTCCTAGACATGCATAGACTCTTCTAAAAACGAAGGAAAAGTTGAAAACTCCGGAACCGCCGTGCCGCCGGGGAATGACCATTGTTCTTTCAATACAAGTTAGAGAATAAAGCCTCCCACAGAGTGAAGTCTATATATCATACAGCGTGGAAGACGAAGCCGTAGCTACGGAGGAACAACCATTGACCGACTGAGATCTAAGTTCAGCCGCAATTTAGAACAAACGTATGTTGACAACCAAGGCTGATTGGGTTTTCTTCAGCATCAGTCCCATGAAGCTCGCCTCGGCTAGATATCTCATGGCGATTCAGCAATGGCCGAACCATTCAGGGTGCCAGATGCCTTTACTTCCTCGACAAGTGAAGTTGACGGCTTGAGCATACTGCCAGAAATTGGAGGACCACTAACCGAGTGATTTGAGGAGAGACCTTCAAATCCAAACGGACTCTGTGCCTTTTCCGCCGTCGGGGTTTCAACTTTCTTTTTTTTGTTTGTATATTCGCTCAAGCTGAGTTTTTTCTTGACAGGACTAGGCTGGACAGCATTGTTTCTCATAAAGGGTGGAGAGATCTTAGTGTTAAGAGGGTGTGGGCCAAAAGGCGGCTGCGCACTGGAAGGGGCAGTTGATGGTGTTCCTTGACTCGACGGAGTTGAAGGTGTGTTCTCGCTGACCTGCGGTGTAGAAGGAGGCTGAACTCGAAGATCCACACCGCGATAAATATTGGGAGTAGAAGTGCGGAGTTCTGCAGATGTGCAATTGCCGGTTGCGAGAGAATGAACCTTTTTAACTGGAGTATTCTCAGCATTTTGAGATGGACCTTCCAACGCGGAATCAATCTTCAAAGTATTTGCCGTATTCACTTTCTGGATGTTAGGGTCGAGAGGGTGTATAGTGGACGATGGACTTGCGCCAGAACCATCATCATTCTTCCATCCATGACCTGCTGTGGCCATTTTTGGCGATGGAAAGATGGGAGACAAGGTGCCAATGCCGTCAGTATCGACTACTCGTAGTGGAATTGCTGGGCGCTCAGACTCTCGCACCGAGTTCTCTTCTCCGGTTTGGGCCATAATCGATGAAGGATTCGTACGCGGACTCATAGGCATGTCGTTGGACGTAGGAATGGCTTCCGACTTCCGTTTCTTCTCCTTTTCAAATCGCGATCTATCTTCCTGACATCTCTCTAACAGTCGCTGGGCATATGGGATGATCTTCTTCCTCGGTAAAACGACTGGTGGTGTACTATACCAGGCATCATCTTCAGGATCAGTTTGCGTTGAGGCATTCTGGTAATTCGGGCGGGTTATTGGTGAAGATACCCTGGTGGTTTCTGCCAGTGAACTTGACCCCGAAGATGATTTTGACGGCGACGCCAGGACAGACCCTCGGTACAGAGGAATGTCAGAAGTCGGAGACCCAGATTGCGTTCGACCAGTGCCAGCATCTGTATAGCCTCCTCTGAGCGCCATAGCTGGCGTATTCGGTAACGAAGTGGAAGAATGAGAAGGGCCAGAATTGACATACTGCTTCTGGTGCTGCAGGTTAGTCGACAACCTACGATAGGGAAGAGGCGTATTCAAAGGACGTACCCCCAGGGCATTGAGGTTTGACCCGCTAGGTCGCTTCTTTTTCTTCGGGCCTTGACCTTCGTCAAGTCGCTCGAAGGTCTTCTCAACTGCGGCTATCTTTCTCTTTTCCCGATCAGAAAGTTCGGTTACAGCGAGTGCCAAAGGGATATCTCCAGAAAAGTGCGTCGCGGGCGTCAGATCTCGGCTATGAGATTTGCTATTGACGGACCCTGATGTAGATCGGCTGTCATCATTTTCGTCTTGTGGATCTAAATGACGAGGGCCCTCGCTAGACGCGCGACTAGTAGTCATTGGAACCGCACTGTACATCGGTGCACCGCTCCTGCCTTTCTTTTGCTTTCTTGACTTGGCCCCGTTGATCTGCAATGGACCCAGCTCATAAGGAGCCATGCCAATTTGCTGATAACTGAACCTAGCAAATAAGCAGTCTGTGCGACTCTCGCAGGCACATCCACCGAAATTAGCCAGCACACAACCAACCCATTGAGCGACGAAATGAAAGTCAGCATCGCGGACAAAGCTATCGTGGTCCATGTAGAGATCCATGTACTCGCGAATACGAAGAGGATGTTCCCACCCGATCGTGAGTTCACTGCTTGGGAGTATGTCCTCGGTAGCGATGAAGCAGATGTGACACTCTGTGTTGTTTGTGACGAGTATTTTCATTTCGAGATTAGGACGACAACTCCGTCGGACGTATCTTAGGAGAGTACCTTCTTTTCGGGTATCGATATACATCGGCAGTTGCGGATGAAAGAAAACGAAAGGTTCAGGGTGTTGCAACGCTTCCCATCGATTCCTTTCATCTTCCATGTAAGTGTTAAGGTGTCCTATCATCTCGCCTTTGAGTTCGCCGAGCAATGAGCCTCTCGGGACGAATGAGTCGGCAATAAGGTATATCCACACTGGGTGAGATCCATAGTATTCGACTCTGTGATCTTCTTTCTTTCTCTTGACGATGCGGGGTAAGGGCACTAAATCGATACTTTCATGACGCTGAAAAATTTCGGATGGAGACATCGCACCACACGCCATATGTAATGCCGCTGGATCTTGGAGCCATGATTGGAGCTGACTCACAAATGAGATACTACTGTAAACGGTTGCCGAGGATTCTCTATCACCAGGGTCATGCCTATAAAGTTGCATGAATTCGGGGGTGAAGGGCGCATTCTGGTATTCGCTTGCTATTGGATTAAGTGGTGGAGGGGATTTGCTAGGACTGCGGGCAGTGTGCGATAGGGCTCTAGCGGCCCTTCGAGGTTCGGAGGGACCTAATGATGGACTCTGGACGCCGACATAACTCACGGAACCGGTGGTCCTGTGAGTGGTCTTCGCTTTCTTCACAGGTGGCTGATCTCTAGGGCTTGCAGATTTCCGATCCGATGAATGTCCTGCATCCTGCTTATCTTGAGATGGCCAGTTGTTCAACCGAAGAGAGCTTTGCTTCTGGTCCTTCGATTTCCTCTTGTGGCTCTTCGAGGTCGGTCGCTTTGGCTTTCCAACTTCCGGATGCTCCCTCTTGAGATTCTGTCGCTCAGTCGCTGCCTTGGCATCGTATTTAACTCCTCCACAATCGGTGCAGTGATGAACCTCAGGAACCACAAGGGAAGGGAAATAGTAGCATGCGATATGTTGCCAGGTGGAGCATTGATCACAGTAAACAGTATTTCCGTCATCGTCAAGATAAGGACAGATGCACTTTATCGTGTACGGTTCATCCTCCTGGGTAGTGCCTATGAGATCATGGTTTGCTGTAGAGGACGCTGAAGGAGCAACGGGTGTGCAGTTCGGTTCAAGCTTAAGCTGCGCCGTTTGAGTGGTCAACGGTTGCGTATCTGTCATAATATGATGGACAGCCTCTAAATGGCTCATGTGCTCTGTCGGTGAAGGTCGTTCAGAATATCCTAGGTACGAGTCGCATGGCGAACGCGTAAACTGCCGATGCAAAGAGAGCCTTGCAGATGGGAAGCGACAAGTATAAACGCTATCTCCAGTCGGTATGTCGGAGGAGCTCCTCGTAAGTGAATGATAGCGGGTCCCAGTCAGGAAGGCGAATGAAGCTGAGTGTTATGCGCGACGAGACTCGGCCGCTGACGTTTTTTGGTATGTGGGCGGAAGGCCTGGCCAAGCGCGCACGACTTCCGATAGAAAGAAGAAGAATGGGAAAGGCTTTACGGAAAGATCGTCACGGTCGTAATGGGCGTGATGTTGAGGGTTGAAAATCTATGAGCAGCGTGCAAGATTGAGTTCTGTGGATGGAGGCGAATGTGTATTCAGGGTGGACAGTTGAAAGTCGACAACAAAAGGAAGGGCGCCAGCCGAGATCTGTGTATGAATAAGCCTAGGGTGTTAAGAATGTATGGCAGACGGGGTTGGCAGGTCGTGTGGAGGAATACGCGGAGCGCGGACACAAGATGGACAGATTCCCGTTCGCAATTCGAGCGTGCAAGTATCGAGAGCAAGTAGCAGAATGAGAAGGGGAAGGACGGGTCTCCAAGAGAGAACCGAGCGACGGGCCAGATTGAAATGGACGCTAGTGGGGTGCTTA
Source organism: Sabuloglossum arenarium (assembly GCA_022345705.2). Classification (NCBI taxonomy): domain Eukaryota; kingdom Fungi; phylum Ascomycota; class Geoglossomycetes; order Geoglossales; family Geoglossaceae; genus Sabuloglossum; species Sabuloglossum arenarium. The sequence goes on along the minus strand of JAJDMY020000768.1, from coordinate 42,066 downwards.
CCCTGCCAAAGCAGACATCGTCCCAGCGAGCCCGGGCTCAGGCTCTTGCTCGCCTCTCAGCCAGCAATGGGTGTATCTATCGGCGAGCAAACGTCGAAGAACTCGCCGCGATCAGCGCAGACGAGCAAGCGCGCGAGAGCACATCCTGTTTCTGGCGAGCAACGTGGGCAGGAAGGGAAGAGATGAGCTGATGCTGATGAGGGCCGTGACGCAGGCACAGACGGGCATACATAAAGAGAGCGGGTTTTTCGTAGAGGGAAAGCAGAGGGAAAAAAGCGGGCGGGAGGGAGCAAGATGTTGGCTGCGGCTGGCACAGAGGGATCTTTGTTTGCGGAAAAAGCGGCGAGCCCTGCAACATGGGCATCTCCTTCAGCCAGCCTGGCCGACCCACTAATGCTGGCGAGCAGCTAGTGGCGCTGCGGTGGAACTGGGTTTAACTGGCTACGCATCCCAGCAGGCCCTGCTGCGTAGATAGAGGCCAAATTATTCCAAGGTGGGGTTGGCTTCAGATAGGTGGGAAGAAATGCCAGCAGCGATTGGCTGGGTATGTCTCAGCGATGCGCACTGAGATGTATCGCGCCGTACTACTCCGTACAACCCTTGAAGCATTTTGCCTCATCGAACAATTATGTCATGGGGATGGTATCTTACTTCGTTAAGTTCCTTACTTCGTACTTACTTCCACTGGAACATGCTATGCTGAATGCAGAATGCCAAACGGCTATTTTTGTTGGGATGCCAGGAGATGCCTGTCATGTCTCGCCTCCAGATCAGATTTGCTTGCATTGAGAAGAGCCAACCGAACAGCGCTGAGGGATCGTTGCTTTGTCCGATCACATCATAACCGCCGCTTGGCAAGAGCAGGTGATCGCGAAGCACGTGATGACTCTCTTCAGTCATCACCATCTCAGAAACAGAAACAATTCACTTGAAACAATGCACATGAGGTTTACTCATTGCTATGACAATATCATTCTATCTGTATAATCAATAGAAGCTACATTTATTCTCAGACGCTCACAAAAGCGTCATTGCTACCTGGCCACCTCATTCGCTAGCGAACCCTTCGCCTCAACTCAACCCAAGTCGTTCGTTCCACAGCTCACCATCCCTCAAACACAGAGAAACCTCTAATCTAAACATGAAGTTTCTCTATACCCTCCTTTTGCTCTTCCTCTCCTCCCTAGTCACTGCCGACTCCCCATTATCTTTCTTCAGCAACAAAAACCAGAAAGCCCTCGATAATAACCTTCCTCCCGTCCCTGGGGACTCGCCCTTGAAGTATTGCACCAATCCCAAGGCGGATGGCATTCTCAAGATCGAACACGTCAATATAGTACCTAATCCACCGGCAGCGTACGTTGATATCTCGCATCCCTCTTGCTTGTAGCGTGCCGTCATCTCTTATCGGGATTATATAATTTACTAACGATATGATACTGTAGCGGAGCAACCCTGACCATCGAAGCCAAGGGCTATTTCTCAGAAGATATCCTCGAGGGTGCATATATCCAGCTGCAGGTCAAGTACGGGCTTATCAGGCTTGTGAACACAAAGGCAGATCTATGTAAGGAGATCAAGAATGTGGATCTCGAGTGCCCGTTGCGGAAAGGGGACATGGTCCTGACGAAGGTGGTTGATCTGCCCAAGGAGATTCCACCTGTAAGTTTCCCCTACATGCTACTGATCACAAAGTGAAGTGATATAATATAGGCTACTCGAACAATTGGCTAACCAGATAACTATTCGCTTGTGTTCTAGGGAACATACACTGTCTTTGCCGACGCCTACACTGTTGATAACAAGAAGATCACATGCTTGACTGCGAGCGTCCAGTTTTAACGTGATGAGTTTGGATTTCCGTGGACAATAGTCGGTCGGTCGGTCGTGGAGATGACGAGAGCATTGGGCATCTTGATTGATCCATTGCAATTGCAATCGAAAAAGGCAGATCATTTTAAGCAGATGATTGTAGATTATGGCTGGAGATCACATCTGCTCCTCTACTTGTTGACCCGGATATTCTTGCACGCATGCTCATTTTTTTCATATCCTTTACTTGGGATATTTTTTCAGTCTGTGTTGTACTTGGCATTGTTGTGTTTCGTCTTTTGATAAGCTTTGCATGGTAATTAATTTAGCTCCTCTTGACATGCTTGCTTTGCTTTGCTCTGGTACTTTGTTTACGGGACTGCTGCTGCCTGATTGGTGGTTGTCCTGACGGATTGTGATAGACATATGTGCATCTGCTATGATACTCGGCCTATCCACACCAGATAGCCAAGCACCCCTAGACTGAAAGCAAGTATCAAGGAGTATCATCTTTGGCCACAGACCTCCAAAAGCAATCAACGATAACAATATCTCAACGTTCCCACCCAAGCCTTATCCCTCCCCCCGCTCTCTACTCCCCAAACAACCTCCTCACCCTCCTCAACACACTATCCTTCTCCGGATCATAAGGATGATCCTTCGCCGGGATCTCCAGCACCGCCGGGAACGCCGCCGTGTACGCGTCTAGGCGATGTCTTATCCTATCCGCAATCTGTGCATCATCACCGCCGTTATTCCTCACCTCCTCATCATAACGTACCCGGAGAGGGATGAAAGACGGACATGTTGATTGATGAGCAAAATCCCAATATCCTGGCGTTCTTTGGTGAAGTCGTCGAAGGCGGCTTCAATGGTGGGGGTTTCGGTTTTTGGGTCGACGACGAGGAAGTTTTTTGAGGCAGAGGGTGGGGGGGTGACGTGCTGTTTTGTGCGAGGTGAGATGGGGAGATTTGGGGTTTGAGTTTTAGGGGGGGGGCTTACGCCGATGCCGGCGAGGAGGAGGCCGGTTACTGAGTCCTATTGATGGTGATGTGAGCGAGTGTGAGTTGAGTTTTTGGGATAGAGGGTTTGGTTCGAGAGGGAGGAAAGAGCACCTCATCTCCAATGACGGCTAGGAACTGACGGTCTTTATACGCTGATGCCGGAGTAGCCATGTTTCTACCGGCAATTCTTCCCAACTGTAGAGAACACAACAACTGGTTTGCGATGTTTGGCTGCGAGCAAAATGGATACGCAAGAGGCTCTGCTCTCGAACAGATCCCTGCACGCATAAGACGCATAAGATATGCATAAATCTGGGATTTTATGCGAAGCCTGATGTAAACAATAACATCGATTCCTGCCCTCAGCCATCGACGGAAACGCGAGCGTCGACGAATCGCGCGTTCGGGTGCCATCATCGAGGATACAGCGATCCATCGGCGAATCCAGCAGCGCCCAGGTATTTCCATTTCCCTCGCATCATCGTCGCGCTTCGGTCACACACTTCACATCAACATCACCTCCCCACGCTCAGCGACCACCCGCCAACTCCACAATGTCCCGCCCCCGACTCATCCGCCGCCAACCCCTCACCGAGCGCCTAAAGGCCTACCTCAACCCCCTCGATTTCCTCCTCTATCTCTCCGAGCAGATCGAAGGCAGTGGCTGGGAGGAATACCAGCGGTCGGTTGCAATGCCGGTGGGGATCGGGTGTAATGTGGTGTTCCTTGTTGCGAGAGCGAATTCGGGGGGGGGAGGTGGTGCGGGGGGGGATGATGTGTTTGGGGATGAGGGGAGTGGGGGGAAGGGGGGTTGGAGGTGGTTTGTGGGTTTTTTTATTTTCTTATTTGGTCTGATTTGGGTGAGGGAAATGGGCTGATGATGGGGTGGGTTTTTAGGCTTCGTTCGTGGTACATTTCCTGACCCTCGTCTCGGTGCTCAACTCCATCTACACTTTTTACCGCAAGCGTCGCTATCGCCTCTTCGAGGCCTCCATTGACGCTCCGCCCACCACTCCCAGTGCCCACCGCGTCCGTGTCGACTCTTCCCCGCTCTCCTCATCTCCACTCCGCTTCCTCGGCAACCTCCTCGACCCCATTGTCTCCTCCTCGTCCGCTGAAGCTCGCTCCCACCCGGACGCCTCGCGCGATGTCTGGGAAGTCGCGGTCTGGGATCCCGCGCCGTTGAGCCTGCGGCTATTCTGTTATTTCAGTCCCGGTCACATTCTCGTATACTGGCTGCTCCTCCCAACCTCGACCACGGATCCCAGACCCTCAACCACAATCCTAACAGCCATCGTCTTCACAACTCTTCTCTCGATCCAAATGCTCTTCCTCTACCACAGCTTCTCGCAACAAACCAAAGACACAGCCCTAATCCACAAAGAAGTCCTCCACGAATACAACACCAAATTCGTTCACCCGCGCCTCAACCCTCAGGTGCGCGACGTCGCGACTCAATTCTCAGCATACGACTACATTGACGGCGGCGAGGGCGACGTCCAGGTCTACACCCCAACAACAATCATAAAACGCAGCTTTCAGACCCACCCAAACCCAAACTACATCAAACACATCAACCCCGAAGCCTACACCGCCACCCCGCGGCCCACCTCTCGCGCTTACACATCAAACTCTACCGCAACAGAACCCCACACACCCTTCCCCTCCCGGCGGCCCGCGATCCGACAACCCCAATTCCGCCCCGCCGGCGGCGATGGCGGTAGTCTCGGCATCTACTCGCACGCCAACTCGCCCCTCAAAAAAGCCGCGTCAATGAATTTCCTGTCGTCGGAGGAATCGTCGACGTCGAGGGGTGGAAGTAGTAGGGAGCGCTCAGGGAGCCCGCTGAAGAGAAGTAGTGTTGGAGGAGCCGGGTTGATGGCGGGGGGGAGGGCGGGGCAGGGGAGGTTTTCGATGTTAGGTGGAGAGTTGGGTGGGGGGACGCCGTCGTCGAGGAGGGAGAGTGGGCGGTTTTAAAGGAAGGTGGGGGGGGGGTTCATCTCTGCTTTAATTTGTATGTCTAGGGGCAGCATGTTCATCTGGATGGGAACTAAACCGTTTACCATCCCCCTTTTTGCCCTCTCTCAACCATCATCATCATCATCGTCGTCGTCGCCATCGCTGTTGACTATTCCCACTTTTCTTTTTTTTTCTTTTTTTTTTTTTGCGTTTGGGGAAATCAACACACCCCACGTAGGGAAAGGGGGGGGGTTTTTACGGAAAAATAAAATGAGAAAAATGGGCATTTTGAGAGGCGTTTAATCTTGTATTTGGGATTCTTTCCTCCCCCCCCCCCCCCCCCAAAAAAAAACCCCCCACCCATCTTTATTTATTATTATTTTGTGTATACGTATATACATACATACATACATACATACATAAGCCATTTTTTTTTCTTCCTTTCTTTCTTCCTTTCTTTCTTCTCCTAATAAATAGTACGTTTAAAAAAATATATATATATTTTTGCTTGGTTGGTTGGTTGGTTGGTTGGGGATTTGTTGCATCTGTTCGGAATGAGGGAAAGAAAAGGTTCCTTAGGCATCCTTCAAAGTCTATTCTAGGGAGGTACATCCAGCTATAAGAATAACTTCCCGGGCCCCCTTGGTGTTGATCTCTTCAGCCAACGGGGAGATGGGGAGAGAGAGAGAGGGGGGTAGGTTGATTTTGTTGATGTGGTGGGGTGGGGGGGCTTTGGAGATTCAGATCCCAAGGTGACAATTTTTTAATTTTTTTTCTGCGTGAAAAAAGTCCATCTCCAGGGTTGTGTAGTTGAATTGTTTTCGTGACTTTTTTTTTTTTTTTTTTTTTCAACGTACCCCAGTTTTCGCAAAGATGAATAGAATGTGGGGTTTGTTATTCACATGTTACCGCCACCAAATTGGAAGTTGGCGTTTGCTTTGCTTTTATGGAAGCATTTCGTTCGGAAATTCCAAGAGAGATATGTTCTGGGATATGTATGCTAAAAAAAGAAAAAAGACCCCATTACCGTTTGCCAAACCATCCTATCCTATCCTCTCTTCTTGACCGTTCCATCCAGGAAAAGCCTCCCTATTCCATATTATTTCCTATCTGAGACCGGGAAGTGGGAGCGAGCAATGCCACAAAAAACCATCTTCGTTTCGCATCCCGTCTCAAATCCAAATCCTCTAACAAGATTGCCTAACATAGAAACCGACATCGAAACGTTAAGGGTAGTCATGGCTCTTAGAGAGCGTTTGCTGTTTTCTTTCGTAAGGATCGTGCATCGTAAAAACCCCAAAGTTCCATGAAGAGAAAGACAGATCCCCCACCAAACCCTATTTGTCTATGAATTGTTGCATCGCCAGGAAGTGAGCTCCAACAAACACGATTTCCTGTCATCTGAAAAAAAAAAAAAAAGGGGAAAAGGAAAAGGCCATGGGTCGAACTCCTCTCGGCGAGAATGGCATGATATACTTTGTTGATATTAGATTTTATTTATTTATTAGGTGTAGAGGAATATAAACAACAATGTGCTGGCGAGAAGCGACTTAACGGCAATGGTGGCAGTCAGTCGATGTCCGGAGCCATGAGAGGATGGATTCGAAGCGGTTGCTGAGCCTGGGACGCCTGTGGAGCTAGAAACGGTGGGATTGCCATTGGGTATTGAGCTGGTCCGTGCCGATGATGTTCCAGCAGCAGTACTTGCAGAAGCACTTGAAGAAGAACTTCCAGGTGCCGGAAACGTCGAGAGAGTAAATGTGGTTGTAGAACTGCCTTGGGTGACAACTATGCTAGTTAACGAAGGCGACGCAGTTGTAATCGATGGGTTAGTTGGAATCTGTGGCTGTGGCGAAGCGGCTGTTATTGGTGGCTGTGCTGAGCTAGCGCTGTTGACTTGTGACACTGGTGTACTAGGAAGCTGTATAGGTATCGAAACGTCGATTCCATTGCAATAGTCGAGAAACTGCTGGAACTCTGGTACTACAACATCCTTGAAAGCGGGAGATTCAGAACTGGTGTGAAGAGTACAACACTGCTGGCAATCTTGAAGGAGCGAAACGAAGGCACTATCCGAATGGCAGATTGTTGGAGTCTTTCCCGTTTTTTGAATTTCGAGCATGGGGGCATCTGGGATGGTCAGAGAACACCCGCAAAATCCTTCACAAGTGTCAGGAAGGCTTGGGGTTTACTCACTGCAGTCATCGTAACATGAAGGTGGTGCAGTCGGAACTGTATCTCTCTTTTGCGGGAAGCGATCGTGAGGATGATTATCGCTGTAAGAGTAAGCGCTGTAGATCTTCGTTGTGACCGTAAAATATTCCGTGCTAGCTGCTGATTCAGTGCTCGTATACGTCACCAAGACTGGCTTGTAGGTCACAGAAGGAGTATATGTTGGTGTTGGCGTCAGGAATGTGGTCGTTGTAACATTATCCACGAAGATATTGAAGTCAAGACCAAAGCCTCTCGGATTTAAGTTGAAGTAATCATCCTGGAGAACGTACGTGCTAGTTTCATTGGATGTAATTGGTGGACCCCAGAATTGCAAGGGAGCAAGCGGTGGGGCCGGTTCGCACTCGTCTGGTGAGCAGATATAACTTGCGTTAGGGGGAGCTTCATAGATATGACAGCGATTTGCAGGCACACAAAGGAATCCGGGTGGGCATCCCCAAGTGTCACTATTTGGAAGCGGCGCGGGCGGAACATATCCACTTATGACCAACCGTGGACAGACACCAGGTGGAAGCGATGTTGCAGTAGTGGTGGTGCTCGGCGGACTGGATGCCGTCTGAGTCACGACAATAACAGAGCCTGGAAGCTGCACCGTCTGTGTTGGGCCTAGCAAGGTGAGCGTAGATACAAAGGTTTGAGCTGCAAGCGTTATGACGGTAGACGTGGTTATCGTCACGGTACTTGCAGGAACCGTTCTAACTATCGTCTGACCTGGAAGGGTGGTGGTCGAAGCGGGGATAACAATTGTAGTAGTTACTAAAGATATCACTGTAGACGGAGGTAATGTGATATATGTAGGCTGGACTACTGTCGTGCGAATTGTAGTCTCCTTAATATCGGTGATGGTGGTTGGGACTGGTTGGATGTAGGTGTTCCTGTTCCAAGTCAGTATTAACTTCTCCGTTTCGTGCTGCCTTGACTTACGTCTTGGTGATTGTTGTCAGACTTCCTGAAATCGAGACAGTGATTGTCACTACTGAAGTCTTGATTTCGAGCTCAGTATCTGTGACTATAGCCGTGGCTGTCACTGTATCTGTATCGGTGATGGTTATAGGGTTTGCAGGAATGGTTTTGGTGTAAGTGTCGGTAATTGCAGAGCTGGAACATCGTCAAAAAGGTGATTCAAACAAGGGACCATCCACAAAGCGATTGGAGAAGCCCCATAAAGAGGTTCACCAGAGTTTTGACGTTGTTTCAAGGAAGACCGTGTCTTGGACAGCTCCATATGCCCATTATCTATTCAAAATAGGAAAATTGACTTACTAGACAGTGGAGTCTTTTTCGATAGTTGAGTAAATATCGGCAGTGATTGTGACACTATCAAATCATTCTTAGCACAGTCTCACAATAAACAAAACACAAAGCGAACAAGGACATATGTAATACGTACAATACAGTTGACGGATAGCATTCTTGTTTAGAGCAGCTGGGTACCTCGGTTGTGGTAACGGTACAGGTTCTTGTAGAGTCAGCAATGGACACATTCTTCAGCAATTCTCATGCCTTACTCCGTTACTGTCTTTTTGTAGCCTTCACAATCACATCCATTGCTGCTCGGTGCGGCATACTGTAACTATTGTTCAGCATCTCTACTTCTATAAACCTTGAAAGATGCATACCTCCGCAGCAGCAGCAGCAGTACTTGAAGTTGAGTTTGAAGCCATTCCATCTCCAATGCCAACAAAGACCCCCAGCAAAACCAAAGCTCTCACACTTAATATACGCATTTTGCAGTTAATTGTCGTAGGGCTTTAGCACCTAAGACTGCTATAAAAAACGACTGAATTAATACCAAATCAAGTATTTTGATCGATTGCAGCACAGCGAACGTCAAGCTCAATTTTTCCAAACAAAGAGGGTTTAGCAAGATGGACAAAGACTCTGGTCAACGAAAGCTATGAGTTCGGCGGCGGGCCTCTGAACGAGTGCAGAGAGCCGACAGTCTCTCCAGTGAAGCCTGTGTACCGACAACGACGGAAATAGCAAAAGCAAGTGCGGGGAGCATGTTCAAATGCATCTCGTCTGGAGCGTATATAAGCATACGCAGCGTACGGGTAAACATGGATGTGGTACGTGGTAGACCATGGCATACAGCATTACGACGAGAGCTGAGATCAGTTTGTTTACCGTAGACCAATGAGCACAGCCTGTCGATGGATGAACATGGCAACTGGGCACTTGTTCTTCGGGTGCGGTAAAACCACTCCGGCGCCATAGCTCATAGGGAATACGGAGTACTACCAGAATAAAACTTGGAAGGTTTACCGAAAAAATGCCATGTTTGCTGCATCGCCTTGCATCCGCATGCGGCACAGGCTGTCAAAAGGGCAAGGTGGGAAGAGGGATTTATATTGCACTGGGTATCCAGCTCCGTGCAGCAACATCTGAACTTGCTTTTTCGGTCTCCGCCCAAAGCACCTTTACGAGGGATGAACCTCGCCCATGCACCTCATCGGTGAAGAGGACTCTCTTAATCAGGATGGCTAAGGCTCCGTACAAGAGGTCCAGCATTGGCTAAGAGACATGATTCTCGTTGACAATATGGAAGATGGATATCATTTGCCAGGAGGAAGCATGAGATCGGATGACCCTCCCCTCTCCGTACAGGCAAGTAGATGCGTCTTGATAAAGGTGGCGTTCTGCCAACAAGCGGGGATTCTTATCCCAAGGCTGAGTAGATCCATGCTACCATATGAGTGAGACATGGTATCGATTTCGCTTTCAAACCCTACGGCTTCTCTGACAGAAAATAGCGTCTCGGAATAAAAATGGGTTGGTCCGTGTCGCGAAACGTCGCGCTGATCATCGTGTACTTTGCGATAGCGATAGCGTCTCTTCCAAGCCCTTTGGCCGATCTATCGCGAAGATGGGAACGAGACCTAATAAACGAGACCATGTGTTGGTGGGAAATGCCTCGCAGTACGTTACGCGATCTATCTATCATGATATTCAATATAGTTATCTAATACCTTCCAGGTGGTGTCGTTCGTGATACCATGTTTATTGATGGAGGCTTTCTCCATTTTCTTGACACCTGGGCAGATGGCACGAGAAACCTCTCGAGTCGAGGTTAACTCACATGCTCCGACGCTGTCCGTTTCTATCTTACTGACCTCTTTAGAGGATTGGCCGTATATGTATTACATCAACTTTACCCAGCCATTCAGTACATCGCAGAATGCCAGTGAAATTATACACGCCATCGTCAAGCCCCAGGGAAATTTAGAAAACTCTTTTTACGACGGGACCTTGTTTGCCAACGACTACGAGGTAATTCTCTATGGTGGTCTTTTGCGGCCTACGGACAGCGGCCCCCAGCCTCTTTCTAATCAGATCTTGGTCTACGAGGAATACCAGCACTTTACGGCAACTAGGCCAAATTGGGGGGCAGATTGGGAGGACGGATACCTCCCGTCCAATGTGACGAGATACATCACTCAAGGTGCAGGTGTAAATGTTCCTTCAGAGGATCTGGGGTTTTATTTTAGTGGAATGAGAGGACTCAATTGGGGCCAGACTCAAATGTCCTATCACAATCACACTGCCAATATTACCGCGAATACATTAATATCAGTCGACATGGCAACAATGCGGGGCGAGACATGGTCGAACTCGACCCTGCCGTCACAAATACAAGGCCGAGCCAATGCAGAACTGGCGTGGATACCAGTGTCAACACAAGGGCTACTTTTAGTAGTTGGTGGTGTAATAAACCCGGAGGATAAACTTACCCCCCTTACAAATCAACAACAGGAGCAAAGCGTAAGTTTTGTAGCCATTTTATCGATTCAGGCCAGCTCGGGCTAATACGGACCATCTAATAGAATACCACTAGCCCTAAGTTCATGAAGACGATCTCTATCTACGACATAAAAAATCAGAAATGGTATGTAGTGCTGTGGGTTTTTAATTCTGATAACGCTGACCCGTCTTTAAGGTACACGCAAGAGACATCAGGAGAAATTCCGGGAGCCCTCACTCAGTTCTGCTCTGTCGTAGCATCCGCGAAAGACGGATCATCATACTCAGTTTACATCTATGGTGGCTACGACGGTCAATCAAATGTTGGTCCATTTTCCGATGATGTTTATGTCCTTTCTGTTCCATCCTTCATCTGGACAAAGGTGTACTCGGGAAAATCTAAGCATGGGCGTAGAGGACACAAATGCTCGATGCCGTATCCGGATCAGATGTTTGTTGTTGGTGGCATCAACTCCGCGACGGTCTCCGACGACTTTGCCATTTGTCTAGATGGAGGCATGATCCAAATATTCAACCTGAACAACTTAACGTGGCAGGATAAATATGATCCGAATGTGTGGTCGGAATACAAGGTTCCAAGTAAAGTCTTGGAAGGGATTGGTGGAAGGTTAGTTATCATTTATAACCCCCTGAAAGTTGAATTAACTGACTTTCAACAAGTGCGGATGGTGGTGCAACTACCGTCAGCCCAGCCACATGGGGTGACAACGCTCTCCCGGCGCTCTTTGGAGCCAAGTATGCCGGAAACATCACTACTTGGTACCCATACAAATCTGAATCAACTGGCACCTTCCCTTCACGAACGAACGTTCCTCTCGCCACCCCAAGCCCAAGCCCTCGTCCCCACACGGTTCCAATATGGGTCGGCCCCCTTCTAGGCGTCGTTCTGGGACTAGTCGCTATCAGTGCCGCCGTGACATTCCTCATGTCCCATTATAAACGCAAGCAGATGGCAAGCGGCCAGAGTGACGTTTCGCAATCGGGCTCCAACCAAAGCCGCCTCCTATCCTGGCTAGTCTCGGCACCACAGCCCACCAAAGCTCCCACCGTCACGACTGAAGATCGAAGCATCTCTGGCTTGGGGGGCCATGCTTCACCAGTTGAAGAAGAGCCGCCTAATCCTGTTGAAGCGTACGGGAGAGAATTCTTCGAATTACCTGGTAAGTTCCTCCCCTATCCCAATAATAAGACGGATTTAACCCAAACCCGCTAACCACCGCGTCATCCGAACCCACAGCCTTAGAGCATGCCACCGAAATCGGTGCAGTGGAAGCCTCCGTCTTACTTCCCACCCAGCGCCTCAGCGCCAGACTCCCTCCACAAGGCACCCCGCACCCCGAATCCCCCACCCCAGGCTCCATGGTCCCAATCTCTTCTTTCTCCGCTGCGGCCATCGGTCAACGACACTCTCATGCGCGCACCGTCTCAGACGTCTCCGTCGCCTCCGCAGCCACGGACCCGGGCCATGTCATTGGCGGCCTGGCATTAACGCCTGAGGAGAACGCCTACCAGCACGGCGAAATGAATCCGATGGACATGGCGGCGGGCTCGCCGGTCTCACCGCCGATTGATGAAAGAGGGAATCCTCTTGTTGCTGGTGGGCAGAGGCAGGCTCCGGAGTAGGAAGGGGTCCAGCAACCGACAAGGAGAGTCTATTAGGATAGTCCGACGAGGAGACTGAGTTTGTTTGGGGAGAATTTTGTTTGATTTTAGCCTTTTTTCTCTGGTATGGGGGACTCACTTAGGATGCTTGCCCCTTATGAAAATGTGGTCATGGTCATGAGTTCATGGGATATGCTGGTCAGGGCTTTGGCGTGCTTTAATTACCCCCCTTAAAAATTAGGAAAGGGGCTTGGATATTTTACCTTAATCATCACCATCATCATTATGCCTTTTTAATCCCCTCACTATCCCCCTTATATGTATTACTGCACCCCCATTTTCCCCCCCAATAGCGGTGTACTCACATTTGATCATGGAAAAATCGAAACCATGGAGGAGCGAACATATACAAAAACGAAACGAAATTCTTTTTTTTTTTTTTTCGGATCAGGGACAACAACACCTTTTAATGTAAATCATCTATTCCTCAAACCATCATCATCATCACTTTTATGTTTTATTTTCTTGTCATCTTCATTGGAGGGTTGTGGGGTGGGTTGTTGGAATAATTACGGAATAGAGAAAAAGGGAAATCATGAAGGGGATGGAAAGATATACCCAATATCAAATCCCCCCCTCACACAACACACATTTCCCTGCACCTGGTTTGTTGTTGTTTGAGGATTGTAGTGTCTTAATAGAAGAGCTAGGGTAGGATAGGGGTTGGGATAATTATAAATAGGAACGGGGGTTGTATTGTTTTTGCGGGTTATATACTATTGTGTATGGAAATCTCTTTGAAGGTGAAATGTTTTTTTTCATTGTTTTTGAACCATCTCCTGTGTTCCATCGCTTTCCGGTGACATTTCAATTATAGAAAGTAAGGTAGGCGGAGCGGCCTTCCGTCTTCCCCCCCCAAAACACACTCGGTACGTGGTATGCTCCCGGGGGCCCTACATGTGTATTGAAGGGCTTTAAATGTTGGAGGAGATAAAACTATTTATCTTACCCCTCCAACTCCAGACCGAACCTCTAACGAAATAACGCCAACGCCAACGCCAATGCCAACGTGAAACTCCAACCCATCCCTAAAGTCAAACCATCTCATCAGTTATCTTTCTCTTTCATCCCTCTTAACAATCACAATCTCCACCCTCCTTCCACTCCTCGGCCTCACTTCCTCGGCCTCAACAACAGTCTCAATTCCCGCCGGCACCGCCTCATCACCCGGTCCCCACGGCAACGCATCAACATCAATCGGCAAATTCAACAGACTTTTCAGAATAACGCCAGACCCCGCCTTGGACATGACGATGTTGGCTTCCTTGCAGCGCTCGCTGCAGATGCACTCCATGCAGCCTTCGTGGCAGTGACATGCATCAACGCGCTCGCACGCCTGCTTGAGTAGGAGATCGATGAATTCGAAGGCTTTGGTGCTGATGCCACTCCCACCAGCGCCGCCCTTAGCATCATAGAACGTCAGCCGTGCAGGCCGTTTCCGGCTGGTTTCCCTTTTCGCGAATTCCTTGATTGCGACTTTGCACTCCGTGCGGACATCTCCGGGCAAGCTGATGACGAAATTGGGCATGAGGGAGAGGATTGCGTGTTCGGCGGCGTGGATGGCGCCGGCGATGTTGAGGCAGCGGGATTTCAGGATCTCCAGAGCGGATTTGGGTACGTCGAGCCACATGCCTTTGGAGAGAATCTCGATGGGTGGGTTGTCGACTTCGACGGCGTCCAGGATGCGGCCTTTCTTGTCCATTATGAAGAAGCCGAAGACGATGGCGCGGATCTTGATGGGCCCAAAGAAGGCACGGGAAAATGAACCTGGGATGCTGCGGATGGCTTCTGTCTCGATAGGGTCGATGTCTGTGAAATCCCTCTGCTGTGTGGTCCAGTCGACCTTTACGGATTCGACCTTTGCAAGTTTACGTTCGGGTGAGACCTCCTTAACGAGATATGTGCGACCTTGATGCAGGAATATACCTCCTTCGTAGATAGTAAAATATGCTCTCGAAGGTTCGACTTCTTCGATGACAGCATTTCGTCCGTTCGAGATGTCCACCACGGCAAAATGTCCATCTTCCGTATCTCGAATTGGCACGAATTTGGAAGGATAAGGTCTAAACCGCTCGTTGCAGTGATAAAAGCCCAAGGAGTCACAGACCATTCTCTCCTCAGCAATCTCGGGAAGATTCTCGCCAAAGTAGACTGTATCCTCATCAGGCTTGATAGGCATTTCGTACGCCGCGCATTGAATATGACCTTCTAATACAAGCATGTTCTCCAGATCCACTTGAAGCTCGCAGTTTGGTTTCGTGAAAATCTCGTCCGGGTTGTCCATATAATATTGATCAGTAGGAAACCCATCCCCAACCAGAACAGACAACGAATCCTTGTTCCTACGACCTGCCCTACCGCTTTGCTGTCTTAAATTGGAGATGGTGTATGGAAAACCCATTGTGATTACCGCATCCAGTGATCCAATATCGACACCCAGTTCCAAAGCGTTGGTAGCCACGACGCCCATCAGCTTCCCCTCGAACATCTCCTTTTCAATTTTTCGGCGATCTTGGGGAGTGTAACCACCTCGATATGCCATCACTCGTGCCGTAACCTCTGGTTGCTCGAGCAAGGCCAATTCAGCATTGACAGCGGCTATCAAAAGCTCGCATTGTTTCCGTACGCGGCAAAAAGCAATTGTCCGTACTCCGCGTAAAATGAGCTGGACGAACAACTTCGCCGTTTCTGCTACCGTGTTACCCCGGCCTGACGACGGATCTTGAGGATCCTTGTAGGGAGTATTCCAGCATAGAAATTCTTTGCGGCCCGAGGGCGAGCCGTCAAAGTCCGTAAGATGAACTTTGTCGATGCCAAAGATCGTTTTCATATGGTTCTCCGGATTCGCAACCGTAGCTGAGCAAGATATGAATTTGATATGGCGATTGCCCACTGCAGCACATATCCTCCGTAGTCTCCTCATGATAAATGCCACATGTGAGCCAAAAAGCCCATTGTAGACGTGAAGCTCATCAACAACTACGAACTTCAAATTTTTGAGAAATGTTCTCCAGGCATCCTCCTGTGGCAGGATTGTGATATGCAGCATGTCTGGATTGGTGAATATAATTCTGCCCTCGTCCCTGATAAGATTCCGATCTACCATGGGGGTATCTCCGTCAAATGTCTCAACGATAAGATCTTCTAAGCCATCCATAAATCGTAACATCTCCTTCAAGCTCCTCTTTTGATCCTGTGCCAGAGCTTTGGTGGGGAAAATGTACATCGCTCGTGTATTCCTATCTTTCTCTAATTCGTGAAGAACGGGGATTTGGTAGATCAGTGACTTCCCGGAGCTGGTAGATGTGGAGACAATTACATGATGACCTTCGTAGAGGCTATTGATGGCTTCAGCTTGATGTGAGTAGAGCTGAGTTATTCCGCGCGTGTTGTACAATGCATTAGCCATCGACTGGGAGAGCTGAAAATCCAGATCCCCGTATACCGGCAGCTGCGGGTCGAAGACACGATGTCCATCATGTACAATTTGCCCGGTATACCAGTCCATTGCCTTCATTTCAGCAATGATTTCGGATATCAGCTTCCTCTCTGTCGGGATCTGAGCTGGTAATCTCGAAGCTTGTTGTTGTGGTCCTGAGATCTTGTTTCCTGAATCTGCCATGGTTGGTATAAAAGCCTCCGATTCCTTCTGGATGGTCTCAACCGGATCCACCCCGTCAGCAGCACATCGATTCAGGAAAGCATTGACTGCGGACGTGAACTTTGTATTCCTTTTATTGATCAGATTCGTCATTTGCTTTTGGGAAAACACAGGCATCTTTAAGCTCTCGTCCCTAAGCCTCCGAACCGGGTTCGTCGGTTCTCCCGTTTGAGCATGTGGCACCTGTCGTCTTAGATCCCCATCCACGAATTCGAAAAACAGTACCTCCTGCCTTTCTTCATGTTTTCCAAGTTCAATCTCAGAAAAAACGTCTTTCTTCCTTGTACCGTCTGCATCCCCCAACACGTGTACCTGTAACGTCGCCTCATCCACATATGCAAAGTTCACCGACCTTGGCGTGAGGGCTTTGATCTGAGCAATATTTTCGATCTTGAGCTCCTGCTTTATATGACCCTCAACTGCAGTCTTGATAATGGAGAAGGTAGTGGCCAAATGCTTTCTGGTACAGCAGAATGTGAAAACTAGGTTCAAGGCCTTGTAGGTCTGCCCTAGAAGGGTGAAATGCTCCGGCCATGGTATGTCAGACGTGACCAGACTATTGGAGGAAGAGCTCCGTCTGAGAGAGGGGGCTGATTTGCTCGCAATATTAGTTTTTCGGGGTCTCTTGCCGCCATCGGTGGTCTTCGTTGGGACTGTCGTTGTTGTCGTTGCTAAGGGAGTTCCTTCAGTGTTGGACGATAGCACAATTTCAGAATGTTCCGGCTGCTTTCTCTTTCTCTTCTTAACAACTCTATCCGGTACTATCGCAGCCTTCAGTCTGAGCATTTTGATGCCCAATGGCGATCGGAATTTCGACGGGGTGATGTATGGGGGCGCGCTCGTAATTCAAGTCGCGTGCCGTTAAAGTTCGCTATCACCTGGTCACGTGCCTGATTTACGGAACAATGGCAGATTAAACAGATACTCAAGCATGCGATATGCTATTGCAAGAGTTCAATACGACCTTCACTACAAAACTCAGCTGCTACGCTATCCACTGGCAAGGTACACATATTGGCCAAACTTCAAGTTAAATCCAAACTACATATACCCCATATCTCTCTTTTCACAAGCCTTCCTCTCTCCCCGGTCATCAACCAGTCTTCGCTGTTTCATCATTCCCAGTCCCAACACTATACGGAGGCTCAAACTTACTTCCCTCACACGGCTTGATATTCAGCTTCGAGATATCCACACCTTCGAATGTCCTCACCTTATCCAAGAAAATACATCAGCCAAGGTGAAGATAAGAACTGGAATGAAGAGTGGACTTACGTTTAATGCGTACTTATCAAAAAAGAAATTCGGATCATCAGACGCGCCGAGGATGCTGGTCCCGCACTTGGATTTCGTCAATCATATTGAAGCCGTATGGAAGAGAATTGAACATGCTTACTTTGGGACAGAATTTGTGGGCAATACGGCGTTTACCAAATTTATAGCTCTGGACACCATCCGTTAGCAGAGAGTTTCTAAATGTCCAATTCATCTGTTGGGCTACTTACCGTCAACGAGTCCTCCCCACGATGAAATACCACATCCGTCCTAAGCGGGTAGATAAAGAGATATCCATTACGCACACAGATCGAGCCTTTCAGAAGAGCTTCTATTAGCCTCAAGAATAATGTATTCCTTCCTCTCCCTCTTTCTCTCTCTTCGGAGTTGGGATTCGGGATTTGGCAAGATAGGATTGCGGTAACGTACAGTCACAGCTAGACACTTCCTCGATCGGGCTGGCGACCGTGACGGTATACGTGACGGCGCCACAATGGCAATTCCCGTTGTATTCCTTGGAAGTTGTGGACATTTTTGCGGCGTCCTGTTTAAGAGGAGGCTACAGCTGGGAGCAGATTTCCTATACAAGTGGTTTGCTCGATGATGAGGGGTAAAGCGTCAACGAGCGTCTCGATACTAAAGAAAGAAAAATAAAAAAGACCTAATCAGGAATTATTTTATAAAGATACAGAATTAAACGTATTTTCTACCGGGAAGCAGGCACCACAAATTGTATGTAAATCGCAGCGACTGCAGTTGCACACCGCTCATCGATATCGCTTATTCGTATCTAGACGAGCGGTGTACGCATCTTGTCAATGACAACACTATCAGCTTAACAAGTCAGCAACGACTTGATAGAATTAACTAGAATTGAGCAGATAGTCAATATGAGGAAATTCCTGAGTGGAATTTGATGTTCATTAAACTAGTCCATAGTGCCGTTCCTGAGTGAGCGGATACCCCTCGAATCATGACCCATTGCAACCATGCTACCTACTCCCTTAATAAATTCAACTGCAACACTTGTCTACTCAATCGGAGCTAATTCTCATGCTGTAAGAATTTCTTGTGGTGGTGGCTGGATGCACAAATTGATCTTGAAAAGCATAATTAGTGCATAGTAAAAGCGAATGGCGTACAACCCTGGCCCCATTCGCGAATGGCGTATGCCGCTCGCCGAGCCGCGTACACCATCCACGAACAAGCAAAATCGATAAGCGGCGTGTAACATCCATATCCATAACGTTCGCTGAAAATTTCGATCCTTATAGGATCGCAAGTAGCCTTTGAATCAATCTGATATGCATCTGGATGCATTCTACACCATTAATTACATTAGAGAAGTTGTAGAATAACGGTTGCATGTCGGTGTGGTTTTTCATGTGGTTTCTCATGCCGATTACATACGATTTTCCATTGCTGGGATATGTTGGACGTTAAAAACATGCCAAATTAAACACTGACATTCTAGTTCTCGCGGCCTATTTCTATGCTCTGCAGTGCTTCCACTTGTGGGTTTAGACCGAAAAAGGGAAAGAAGGGGGGAAATATATATATATATACATATATATTATTAGGGAAATGATTATTGTGTATCAGCGTCTATATCCAGCCAGGAAGGTAATAATGAGCTTGCGGAATTGCTTTCTTATTCTTTGTCCGCTTTCAGTGAGGAGAGAAATAGCAATATGGGTATGGTGCTGGTGGTACAAGAGTCTAAGGCGTCGTGGAGTGAAACAAACGGACGGAATCTATGTATCTCAATGGTTGCGAACTCCGAGGGAAGGAGGATGTGAACGAGAGAACGAGTACCCAGAAAAAATAGCCTCTCAACTCCAACCCCTAATATTCCCCAAGCGCCATCCCCCCTTCCGCCGTAAAACACCCATGCAACTCATCCAAGCCCGCCAGTTTTTCCGCAACCAACATCCCCCTCCTCCTCTCCCCCTCCACTCTCGCCCAATCCCACTCCCCTTCCTCCTCCAACATCAACGACGCATCAATGATCTCGTCTCTGCTACTACCACTGAGCTCTTTAGTAGCTGCGAGGTCGACAGTGGGTTGATCAGGAGATGGAGATGATGATGATGGCGGTGGTGGAGGGCGCGGAGGGAGAAGGCCGGAGCGCTCGAGGACGAGCTCGGGAGGTGTGGTTAAGCGGCCTTGTTTGAAGACGTATTTTGAGATTGCAGAGGCGAAGATGGCATCGTGTGGTGGTCGGTGTTGCTGGTTTGTTGCTGAGGATGAAGGGAAGGGGGAGCTGGTGCCACTTGACTCCTTGCTCCCTACTTGCGTCTCCCGTTTACCCTTTCCACCAAGCCACCGCCCTATCCTCCTCGCTGGATCCCTCATAGGCTGTAACGTATACCCCTTCGGCCTCACCTCGCCCTTCCTCACAAAATGGCTCACAATATACATCCACTTGCGATCCCAGCACAACACACGACTCCATATCTCATAGGGTTCATACGGACCGATCTCCCTTCTGAACGCACAACCCACAGCACCCAACGCAATCATCAAATTTCCACCGCCCCGTTCCTTCTTCATTTTCTCGCGGTACCCATCTAGCCCTGCCTTCAGCAATGCTGTGATGAGATGTGTGCGGCTGACGTCTAGGTCGCTGAAGTACGTGCTATTGGACTTGTGGATGTTGTAGTCGCATTCCATCAACGGTGAGCGCGAGCTTGTGATTATAGGCTGAAAGAGAGCTCGCGGGCCTGACTCTGCCGTCAGTCTGCTGGGGTAGATGTAGAAGTGCTTGACGAGCGCCCCGAAGAACCGGAACTTTTGTGCACAGCATCAGTGATATGGACGAGCGTGTTGGGAAGAATGAGGACGTACGTGCCAGGCCAGCGGTAGGTTCTTGAGGTTCGCAAGAACGAAGAGGATACAGAACGCGCGCCATACCTGCCCCGGCGCAGATAGGAGCCCCAGGACTCGAGATACGGCGTCTATTA
The DNA here is from genome assembly GCA_022345705.2 of Sabuloglossum arenarium. NCBI lineage: Eukaryota > Fungi > Ascomycota > Geoglossomycetes > Geoglossales > Geoglossaceae > Sabuloglossum > Sabuloglossum arenarium. Next base: position 21,736 of record JAJDMY020000768.1, on the reverse strand, counting down.
CCATCTCCTGCACTTGGCTGACAGCCAATATGGCACTGTGGATACGAAAAGAACTCACACGCGAGTTCCAGATTAAGAACTCGAAGCGACAGAATATTTACCTTATGTTAGGGCATCTAGCGACAAGGGTAGTACTCGGAGTTTTATTTTATTGCCGAAGCACGGCGAGTATTTTATCCGTATACAAAGTACAAAACGGTTTGATAGGGTAATTTATCTACATTCCATCCTTGGGGAGGCAGTGTAACCTTCAGAGAAATACAAACTCGTGAAAGCCAGGAAAAGCTAGATCCCCTTTGATGTCCTCTACCCTGTCCCTTCCACTGCCTCCTTCTCCGTCCCTTGTGCCTATAGACACAACATTTGAACATCCTCCCGTACCCAATCAGCCAGAAATCCTCCAAAGTTGAAAGACCTAAAAACACTCTGATATAATCGTGGGGAGTCTGACATACGTCTCAACACTGCAATGATCCAGCAAAAAATGCGGCTCGAAGGGAAACCCGTATGGTTTCTGATCAATCAGAACATGTTCAATGCAACACGAATCATCCCATATCGGACAATTCTTGCCAGGTTTGAGAAAGCTCAAATCTTTAGGGAAAATTCAACACAAGGAACTCAAAAAGAGGGGGAGAAAAAAAAGGAACGGGGTTCTTTAGTGTAGAGAAATCGCCTGAAGAGCCACAATCTGCCTCTCAGCTGCCGAAACTAGCTCTAGTTTTAAAGTTAGGTGATAGTGATTCGCTTTTATTGCTGTAGAGAGGATTAAGTTCAATCTTCATCTAAAATTTCCATCTCCGACTCGTCGTCTAAAATAGCTGTAGGCATTGCAGCATTAATGCCGAAATTGTTTTCTTTCGAAAGATCTGACCGTGTGGTCCAGCCAACCTCTAGGCCCTTTTTCGATAATGCCTCGTAGAGATCCAAGTTGTAGTCACAACATTCCATATATTGCCAGTAGAATCGCAATTTCGCACCCGGCGCATCATCGGGCTGTGGAGCAGTTACATTAGATCATTAGTGAGCCTGAAAATATCGAAGGGGTAGGTTAACCTTGTCAAACAGCTCCCTGACTTGTTCTACCGTGAATTCTTTAGCATGATTTATATCTCTGGCAGCTCCGTTCTGGACCAAGCATCTGTAGCCCCATTCTCTGGTGGTGATATTCACTGCCCAGTGGTTTATTGTTTTCTCCGAGATGTGGATATCTACTTCTTCTGGTTTAAGCTTTTCATAGTGCCTGCCCTGCACGTATTCGCCACAATATCTGATGAAGCTAGTTAGCAAAAGATGCTAACGGAATGTCAAGACAAGGAATCAAAGCAAGATAATTACTCACTCCCACTCGGTAGGTCTCCTCTTGATAAAATAATTCACACGAAATTGCAGATTTCTGTCCTCCTCAAGAAACCCTTCGTAGGGCTTCTTATCGAGACAACCAACAGATAAGCCAGCGCCATGTTGTCCTGCGCTTATTGGAACTTGTGGATTGTACGTGGGACAGAAGCAGTAGTAATTCTCAATAGGATAAGCTTGTTCTTGTTGTAATCTCTTTTGACTAATCCTAACATACGTGTCCTGCGCTCCACCACCAAGGAATTTCGTAAGAAATGCTCTTGAAAATTTGACCTATGAACAGGTTAGCATTGTTCGTTTCCAGTAAGAAATTTGACTAACCGATGTCTCTGGCAATGGTAACTTTTTGTAATAGTCGTTATTTAGGGAGAGAATATAGGCTGGCATCTGGACCCTTGGAACGGCAGAAGCTTCTTTCCTGGTAGTTCCTCGCTTTCGCCTATTGCTACTACCCTGGACCAAGCTCCTATTCCGTCTTGGTGCAGAAAGTCCGTTGTCATCCCTAGATACGCTCGAATTCTCCACTTCATCCTCCACATCACCGTCATCTGAATCTGTTGCATCCCAAATAGGGTGTGCAGGATCCAGCAGTTCTCTGGTCTTTTGATCATCCACATAGTCGTCGTCGTCTGACTCATGGCTATAGACAAAATCATAACCTTCCTCTTCGGCTTCCCTCTTTTCATTTTTTAAAGGTTTTGTCTGGAATTGAGATCCCTTTCTTCCACTTGCTCGAGTCACTCTTGCTGCGTTTGTAGTAAGAACTAGTGACGTTGCTCTCGTGTTGCTGGAAGATGGTCCTGATGACGCTGGAGTGGATTCTGAAGAGATCTCCAAACTTGCGTTATGCTGGCGATCGCTGGTCGTGACAGATGGAGCCAGAGAGCTTCTATGGTCCTGATTGATAAACTCTGATTCATCTTGCTGAATAGAATGCTCTTGCTTGATGCAAATAGCTGCAGGTGTTATCAACCGTGACGGAAGCAATCTAGAGCCCATGATAGACTCCCTTAGGTGGCGATTAAGCCTCGAGATAGACTTTCCCCGTAACGCAAGCAAGCGTCTGATCTCTTTTTTCTCTGCTTCTACCTCAGCTGAATGTTTCCTGACTAACGCCTCCTCAGCCGCATCTCGTTGGCCGTGCTGAATTTTGTGACGTAGACCGGTCTCTTTGATGAGCTCGTCGATGTCTGAAACTTCCTTCTCCAATGACACTAAAGGGGAGTCATTGGTGTCCATTTCAACGTCCGAGTCGTCATTGATGACAATTGGGCTAATTCGAGACAAAGGAACAAAGCGTGGGCTGACCTCCTCTTTAATACGCTTCGACGAGGTCAGGAGTGGCGATGCCGGACGCTTGATCTTTACATGTGACATTTTGGTGAATCTTCGTCCGAAGGGTCAGTTTAGGATTAACATTATAAACAAAAGCGACACCACTTACAGCCTTGAAGAATCTGAAGCTTCTAATTGGTGATAGAGATCATTCGAAGATGTTGGTGAGGGGTACGAGTTAGAATCCTCGATAGGGAGCTGAGGTGTTGAAGGAAGAGGCCCAAGCTCTATCGCTTAATACTCCTGCATTGTGATGTCGGTGGCTGGGCTGGGAACCAATGTTGTTTACTATGTACGGAGTTTTTAAAGTATTGTTATTCAGTCATGACATTCCTGTGTGACACTCCACCACTATTATGATGATTTTCAAAAATATGTCAGTGCTGGCTATTGCGAGAAATCCGCGATAGCATGAATAATGAGGTAGCAATTAAATACAATATAGTGCGTGGAAAATCATACTCTGTGCCGTCTTTATAAGTCGGTCCTAGCTCTTTCCTCTGAGATGGACCTGAGTTGAAGGAACACTCACCAAGCCGTGGAGATAGACCTTGAGGTTAGGGACAGGACTTGTTGACACTGACGATCTGTGTTGCGTATCTTATGGCGCATTGTGTTCCGTAAGGGGCCAACCTGTCTTTAAAGTGGGCTTTCGAAGTGAGCTATAAATTAATAGCGTATACAAGATAGTATCTTCGTCACAATAGTGATGCTTATAGATTGAAGTGAGAGAGATGAAGATGAACTAGAAATAAAGTATATTATCTATGAGAATCACTGCTCAACACGATCTTTCAATACACCAACATGTACCACAAATCCCTTACCCTCCCTAAGACCCTCACTCAACATTTCATCAGGCACTCTCCACACCGTGAACATCTCACAAAACGCACTTAGCCAAGCCTCAAAGACTTCCGATGAGCGCAACTGCTGTGCGATGATACAGAGAGTAGGACTTGCGCGGTTTGCATAAGTATTGCTTTCGGAACCAAGCAATTTTCGTAGGCCACAGAGATCAGCACATGTCTGCACAAACGGCGGGATTAGTGTATCATTGTAGATACAGTCGCAGGCAATAACTGCGTCCAGGCCTTGAGTGTAGGCTGGCTTCATTGGTAGGTTATCTTGAGAGAGAAGAGCCGGGAGGGTGGAAAGAGATGTTGTTTCCCAGTCTAGGGTCATGATTTCGATTTTTCCAGTAGTAGCGGGTTGCTGTTGAGATGATGAGGAGGTGGGGCCATGTCTTCTGCTGCGTTTGTCCCTGTCCGATTTTTTGCAGTTGGCGTTGCTATTTGCTCTAACGATCTGGGATGTATTTTCTTCAATGTTGCGATTGAGTAGCCTCAGCACGTATTCTTGATCAGTGGCAATATATCTCCCAACCTTAGGGGCGAGCGTCAAGGTAAGAACACCAGAGACGCCACATCCAAGCTCAATGACAGTCGAGTCAGACTTGAGAATTCCATGTTGGAAGAATACATTTTGCGGGGAAGACATCCAATCAGCAAAGATGGGCGTGACCTTCCATAATACTATGAGCGCTAGCGTCAGACATATTCGTCTCGACTAGCGACTTTGCAAATTAACATTACTGTAGTGCATACCTGCGCCTGTTGTTCCGCCTTCGCGATTTGATGAAAGTATTGTAGGGGATTGGTGGATAGTTAGATTCCTACCAGCGACGGTGATTTCGACGGTTGAGGATCTGGAGTCGACAAAGCCAAGGTTTTGAGATGGAATTGGTTGCGAGAAAACAAGGAAGGATTCTGGTGCGGTCAACTGCAAATTAGAACGAGATTTTGTTTCTGAAGTTTTCATGCAGCCGTACCTTCTTCAGGGTCGACCACCGCATCCCCCAAGACCTGGACAAAGGAGCGTGGCATCAACAGCTTAAGCACTAAACTACAGTTGATCTGGGTATTCATATAATCGAAGGTTTGTAGGGCGCGAGGTATGGAGTAAATAAAACAATATGGTGTCTGAACTCTGCCCGGTGTGCCCGATGTGCCCAGAGATGCCTATGACGTGAGAGTGCATATCTAACGCGCAGTTGTTAAACCGGGATAGTCAGAGCTATTCTGTAGGGAAAGGATAAAAGTTGCAAGAAATCTGTTGAGCTTGAGAATGCAAGATCGTTTTGAGTACTGCGTGAATGAAGACATCTAACCATCGTTACTTGTCTGCTAGGAAAACACCGTGCAGCTGCTTAGGCAACGAAGCGGCAACTACTGCGTAGTATGACCGTGTTGCCTCCAGCTCGCCAATCAAACTCTAACAATCCCATACTCCGTAAATTAGCGATCTACACATCTCCACAATTTGGCTCAAGGAGAAATTCTCTTGTTAATACTACTCAGAAGACCCTTCGTGTATTTTCTTGTGGTCATCGGGATCTTATCTACGACCCATTTCTGCTCTAACATCAGAACCTCGTGTCCCGTAAGCTTCGAGCTCATCACAACATCACTCAACATGTCGCCAAAAGACGAGGTTTTGTATCCCCGTATCACCAAAAAAGGCCCCTTCAGCGTCGAAGCTTCCGGGTATGAGCCTGTTGAGGGCGAGACGATCCCCCGCCGTAATCCTGCCGCCAAAGACAAACTTGTATCCATACCTGAGGAAGGCGTGGAAACACTCTTTGACATCCTCAAACGCGGTTCAGAGAAGTTTGGAAATGCCAGAGCTGTTGGAGCCCGCTCGTTGATCCAGACGCATGATGAGGTGAAGAAGATAAAGAAAATGGTGGATGGAGTTGAGCAGGAGGTTGACAAGAAGTGGACATATTTTGAGTTGAGCGAGTATCAGTACATGAGCTTCATCGAGTACGAGAGGCTGGCGCTACAAATTGGCGCCGGATATGGAAAGCTGGGACTGAAGGCAGGAGATAGGGTACACATATTTGCTGCTACGAGGTAGTACACCCTAAAGTATTGGCACGCTTTGCTTTAGAGCTAACTCCTGTTTTGATAGCACACACTGGCTTGCAACGGCTCATGGTAAGTCTCTGCGACGCCGTCCGTCTTCGTTGCCAAAGACCTCGCTGACCTATATCTATACAGGTGCTGCGTCCCAGTCCATGGCCATAGTCACAGCATATGATACCCTTGGCGAGGAAGGCTTGAAGCACTCTCTCACGCAAACCCGCGCCAAAGCCATCTTTCTTGACCCTCACCTACTCCCAATGCTCTCCAAGCCGCTCAAGGAAGCGAAGGAAATCAAATGCGTCATCTATAACAGCATCGGAAATGTCAAACAAGAACACATTGACAAGCTGAAGAAGGATTATGAGTATCTTACCATACTCAGTTTTGAAGAGCTGAGAAAACTAGGCGAGGAGAACCCAATTGACCCTTGCCCTCCGAAACCTGAGGATTTATGCTGTATAATGTATACCTCTGGATCTACCGGTCCGCCAAAGGGAGTGCCGTTGACGCACAAGAACGTCGTCGCAGCCGGTAGGTACAGACTCTAGTCATTCGCTTGGGATTTTGCTAATCTTCTCTGTAGTGGCTGGAGTAAATGTGATTGTTGGCCCATACATTGGACCTGGGGACGCTCTCCTCACGTACCTACCTTTAGCGCATATCTTAGAATTCGTCTTTGAGAATGCTGTAATCTACTGGGGAGGCGTCATGGGTTACGGAAACCCAAAGACTCTATCCGACAACTCGGTCAGAAACTGCAAAGGAGACATCCGTGAGTTCAAGCCTACCATTTTGGTCGGCGTTCCTGCGGTTTGGGAAATGGTAAAGAAAGCTATCGTCAACCAGGTCAACCACGGCGGTCTCATAAAGAAGAACCTCTTTTGGGGTGCTTTGGCAGCCAAGAGCTTTCTCATGTCGACTGGACTCCCAGGTGTTTCAGTCTTGGATGCTGTCGTATTCAAAAAGACCAAGGAAGCTACTGGTGGCCGGCTCAGAATCTGCATGAATGGTGGCGGTCCGGTTGCAAAGGACACACAACGCTTCATCTCCATGGCCATCACGCCAATGATTGGCGGTTATGGATTGACTGAGACTACTGCGTAAGTGTTGTTCAACTAAATTTCTCTTTATGGACTAATGTTGTGAAAAAGTATTGGTGCGCTCACGGATCCTACCGAATGGACCGACGAGGCTATTGGATCTATTCCGGCCTCCGCAGAAGTCAAACTTGTGGATTTCCCTGATGCTGGGTATTACGCGGTCAATAACCCTCCGCAGGGTGAGATCTGGATCCGCGGCGACAGCGTGATGAGCGGCTATTATGAGAATGATCAAGAGACCAAGGAAGCTTTGACTGCTGATGGATGGTTCAAGACAGGTGATATTGGCGAATGGGACAAGAATGGTCATCTACGCATCATCGATCGCAAGAAGAACTTGGTGAAGACTTTGAATGGAGAATATATCGCGCTTGAGAAGGTAGGCGCTTTTATTCCAGTGGATAATTATTTTCCTGCAGAGGTTTGAAATCTGTTCTTCTCACATGATAAACAGCTCGAATCCATCTATCGTTCCGCAACTGTTGTCGCAAACATCTGTGTCTACGCGGCCTCAGATAAGGCGAAGCCTGTCGCCATTATTGTCCCGGCAGAGCCTGCACTCAAGAGGCTTGCGGCTGACAATGGCATAGAGGGCAACCATCTAGAGGATCTAGTGCATAACGAGAAGCTCCAGAGTATTGTTCTTAGAGAGCTGCAGGCTGCTGGAAAGAAGGGGGGGCTTGCAGGTATTGAGATTATCGATGGTGTTGTGCTGGCGGATGAGGAGTGGACTCCACAGAATGTAAGGGCTTCTCGCTCATTGATACGTTGTGAGGGGAGTGGTGCTAACAAGGTCCTTTATGATAGGGTTTGACTACTTCTGCGCAGAAGCTCAATCGAAGGGGTATCCTGCAAAAATACAAGAAGGAGGTCGACGCTGCTTACGCGAAAAATACCTAAGCCTACTTCTTACAGATGTGGATTCGCGCCCAGGGAGGTCGTGTGGACTACTGAACTTTCAGCCGTCCCTATATCCCCGAAAAATTTGCTAGTATGAGGGTAACGACGGCACCCAGCGCAGTTGCAATTGCCTGGTAACACTTCGAAAAGGGAATTGAAACTGTAGAAGGCAGATTGTGGAGCCATTTTCTTGTTTTTCTGATGGTGCAAGGGAAATGTTCCTGAACGGAGATCTTGCTCACCAGCTTTTTGCTTCCGATGCACCGCTCATGTTTACATGTTCGCCCTTCTCCTTTTTAACGTCCCAAGTGTTTGTTCCTCGTTCACTGGGTTTGCTTTTCACGATGAGTACACATTTTGCGAGAGAAACATTGATACTCCCATGTAACCTTATCCACCTCCCCCCTCTGTCGGAGAGTAATGAAAAGACATAATTTTCTCTGCTAAATTTGCTGTGGTGATCCTAACTAATACTTTAATTCTGGCGGCAAAGGAAAAGGGTTGGATATGAATTCCTTTGGATTGGTAATATCAGACGCTGATCTGATGCCAGTGAAAAATTTGTATGTTGATCGGAGGCAACCTTAAAGCTATGCTTGTCTGTCTCGTGCTATGTAGGAGGAAAAAGAAAGGAAATAAAGAGTCCGATGCCCCCAGACATCCGGTATCGGCAAAACAAACATCCACGAAAATGTAGGCTGCCAGGAAAACCGTGCAGCGCACTTCACAAGAGAAAAATTCTCCGCTTTTCCCTTGGATGTTATCATGTGGAGGTACTCCTAATCCCCCTCGATCTTTCCTTTCAATGCAATCAATGGCTACGATTACCAGCCACGATAACAACACCAGGCCTTCAAGGTCCCTCCAATCACCACCACCGCCGCCACGGAAATGGAACACGGCGCAGCTCCCGCAACGCCTGGGCACCGATGCCCTCTCTGCCATGTGTGCAGCGTCGTTGGTTGCGCCTGTGATTACGGTCATTGATCGGTAAGTGAACCAACTCCAGATCAGCTGGCTTGCGAGTCTCTATTTCTTTGGGATTCGGCTGGTGTGGAATGTTTAATCGCTGATGGCGATTGGTAGGGGCATCATGGAGAACGCGTCCGGGAAGGCGAAGTTGGGGGATAGTGTGAGGGGATCGTTGAAGAGGCTTGTGAGGAGTCCGGGGAGGTTTGTGTGTAGTAAGCCGTTTGGACTGGTCTATGTAGGTATTTTTTTTTTTTTTTTTTGGAGAGGGGGGAATAATAGGGTAGAGTGGGTGGGTGGCTATTGTACTTTCTCTGGGGTGTTGTTTTTAGAGTTGTGATGCTTGCTATTGTTCTTGTGCATCGTCCTCAGATTCGAATTGCTGATCTGATAGCGGTGATGCAACAGCTCCTCTACTTCAGCACCTACCTAACAGCCAACACCATCGACACCACCTCCTCAACCCTCCAGTCCCTCTCCGCCTCGACCGTCACCTCCGGAGCCTCCAAATTCCTCGCTACATCCAGCACAAACATGTCCCTCTGCCTCTTCAAAGACCGCACCTTCGCACGCCTCTTCTCCACCTCCTCGGTCCGCCCCGTCCCCATCCCAACCTACACCCTCTTCGCCCTACGCGACAGTCTCACAATCTTCGCCTCCTTCAACCTCCCGCCCCTCCTCGCGCCCCTCCTCCCAATCTCCATCGAGGAATACGTGCGCAGAGCGAGCGTCGCGCAATTTGTGTGTCCCGCCGCGGTGCAGGTTTTCAGTACAGCTCTGCATTTGTGGGGATTGGATTTGTACAATAGGCCGGTTGGGGAGGCGGGAGGGAGGATTGCGTGGACGGAGAGGTGGGCAAAGGTGAAGAGGGATTGGAGCGTCAGTTGTGTTGCGAGAGTGTTGAGGATTTTGCCAGCGTTTGGGGTGGGGGGCGTGGTTAATGCGGGGGTTAGGAGGGAGGTGATGGGACGGTTGGAGGAGAGGGAGAGGGTTAAGGGATGAGGGTGCGGAGGCCGGCTGTGGAGAGCAACATTGAGGTTTCTACGCATTTGCTTGATAGATACGCATAGATGGATTTTCGGGCATATTTTAAGGCGCCTTTTCTTCCCTCTTAGGGACCTAATAAAATCGACAAATCTACTCTGTATCGGTACTAGGATTTCTTCTTAAAGGGATATATTTATAGAGTGTGTCCTATGTATATGCTTGCACCAGAGACATCCAAACATTTCGTAACGAAAGGAAGGAATCAATAACATCGCCTTCATGACACATCCTATATATCCGAACACACCGCAGAGCTTTGCCAATCACTGCTATAAATGCTATCAACACCTTGCATCATCCGCTCATCCCCATCCACGATCCAATTCTCCCAAAATCTCACCCCCTCAACCCCTTCATCCCGACACAATGCCCCCTTCTCCTCCGCCATCTCTAGCTCCTCACTCGCAACACCAACGCTCCATCCGAACTTCTCAGCGGTTTCCTGCGCTGTGACGCCACGTCCGAATAATTCCAGTTCCCAATGTAAATCTAAGTCATTGTTGCTCTCTACATTCCCACTACCGACAGGAGGAGATGGGTAGTTATGGAGGTCTTTGAGCCACTCTAGGAGAGATGTGACTGTTTTTTCGTCAGTCCATTCACGGCCATGGACAACCAGTAAGCCGCTTCGGAACCGTCTGAGTCGGACTGGGAGTTTCAATTTCTCCCATAGCCCAGCTGCTTTCTCGAAATCCATGGGACTGACCAGCTCGACGCCTCCACGAGCGCGGTTGAACACGGCCCAAAGATCAACTAAGCTCATTATCCCGCCTTCACGCTTCAGCACGCCACGAGCGTCGTCAGTCAAGAATTCAGCGAGGTTGCGGGCGAGTTCGGAGAGGTAGAGGGATTCTGCGGCACTGCCTGTACCTGCGAGCATGTCTTTTGTGGTCACGAGGCCCAGTGCTGTGGCGGATTCGGTGAGCACGGCGTTTGCCTCAACACCGCCCGTGCCTCCTGTTGCGGTGTTGAGTTTACTTGCAAAGGATTCGGCAAGGGCGACTATCTCCTTGGCTGAGCCCATGAGGGCTTCTAGGTCTTCGAATGCATTCCCGATAACCAATTCATTGTTCTTTCTCATATCAACTCCTCTTCGCTCCAGCCCTGCGATACCTATGACTTTCTTTCTCTCTGGAGGTTGCTGTGGTTCCTCACCGCTGGCACTTCCATTGGTGTAGGCATCATTCAATCGGTTAGGCTTGGGGATCGGTGGGGCATTTTGAAGAAGCCATTTACGTTGCACCATTGCCCCCTTCAACCGTTCATAAAATACCTTTTCGCCACCAGCCCGGAATGAGAACTTAACGCTTTCGGCAGCGTCGTTTCCATTCATGCCCAAGGTAGTTAATGATGGCCCTGGAGACTCTGCGCGGTGTACATCGGCTGCAGCGAGTAAACTAGGAGGGACATTTGAGGAAATGAGAGACGCTCCGCACATCTCACACGAGAGTAAAGATGGATGATTTAAGAACGTACAGCGAGGGCACTGGAAAGCGGCCTCCAATGGGATGGGGCGAGAAGAGTAGCTTGTAGATCCTCCATTAGCACTACTATAGCGATAAATGTCGTGAGATTCTATTAGCGGCTGTGCTGGCTGCGCCGGCTGTGGTGCCGCAACGGCTATCTGTCTTCCAGTAGCATTCGAAATAGCGGCTTTTAGCACATGTGCCAACGGCGGTTTGATACCGCATGCTAGACACGGAGGCAACGGTGTATGCGCGCTCACAAGTGCGGGTTCAAAATTTGAGGGAACAGGATTCGAGAAGGAGCATATGGGGCATATCCATGTCGCAGTACTCGTAGGCGGGGGGGCTAGAGCTGGAGTCGAAGGAGGCACGGGAGTGCCTATACGTGGTAGAGGCGATGAGTTCCCACTCCTAGACGGTATATTGAGGAGGGCACCCGACCGTTTCGGTGGTTTGGGGTGGAGAGTTATCTTAGGAGACGACTTCAGGAAGCCGGCCTGGAGCACACAGATTTAGCGGGAGATTCGATAGGCAGGGTGGACTTTTGACAGAGGGCTATACATAGAATTCGTAGCGGTCGACATCTCTCAGTGCGACTGCCACAGAGTTCTTTCTTGGTTCCTGATTATCGACGTAACAGGCGCGATGAGATGTCAGATATGCATGGCCATTTTGACAACTTGGGATTTTGTATTTCCTGTCGAAGAGCGCGCAAAAGTCAGCCCCATATCTCCCCTCCATAGACACCGTGCACATGTTTTTGGCCGGCGGGAAGCAAAGACCTTGCAACGTCCAAGTGGAGGAGTTGAACATACCCTTCGTACAGTCCCACGGCATCCTGTACAAATAATAAAGTCTCGTCGGGTAGAAGAGAGGGCCGTAGGGCGGTGGTCAAATCAATCCGCTGCAGGGACATTTAGCCCATCGACTTGTGAAATGTCACTGATGCATAGATTTAGATCGCTGTTCAAGTGCCGAATGAAAATGATTGGCTGGAGTGGCGAGTCGTGAAGTTCGTTCGCCCGAACACAATATGAGCAAACTCCGACTACTCTGATCAGGTCCCGTAGCAGAGAAGGACCGAGCTGTGGCCTTCTGCGTACAACAATACATGAGAGATTATAGCATCGAGCCTCTAGGATATATGGATCGAATATCTTGAAGTTTCACCTTTTGTATCGAGCAAAGGCATCGTGCCGATTATCTTAAGATTTCTAGATATCCTATTGTCCACGCAACAGCGCCTAAGATTCCCGGATCCAGTACTCAATAGATAGGGGCCTATGTCATGAAGGGAAGCCCCACCGTTATGAGGTCCGGGACCCAATGCTGTTGGGTTCTCAAGCCTAACGACTTTGATACACTCCACTTACCCGCCTTCTCCGCGTATCATCTAATTAAAGATTCATGTTATGAATATAACTAGCAGATGCCCCCTAGGCAACTCTGTACGGATCATCGATTTGCAGTTTGCGTTTGTTGGTGTTCGCGACGAAAATTCCCATCAACGGAGAAAGAACATACTTCAACTATATGTTCAGCATGCGGTCCACCTTCCAAATGGACGGAAAACTCACAAATAATTCCCTGGAACAGAAACACTCCTGCGAACAATCTTCGTTGGCTGGATCGCATGTGTGGTTAGCGCAGTCGGTCGATCGATGGGTCTAGAAGTTTGGTGAAGTCGCTAGTGGTCTTGCTAGCATTTGGCGTGTGTGCACAGCAATATCAACCGTCCAACTACACCGTCTCGATCAATCCGACGAGAAAGTACTACCCAAGAAAACAATGGCGTACCAGCCACAGCCACTGCCCCATGGTGGTCAAGCCGATGTCTATTATAATGCTGGAGGACAGCAGCAACAATATCCACCGCAGCCTCATCCTCAAGAACCGCCAAACTATCACATGCAGCAGTACGCACCGCAGATGTCGGGAGAGAAGCAGTCGTTTGACCAGACATTCAAGATTGCGAAGCCCAAATGGCATGACCTCTGGGCTGGGATATTGGTGAGATACATCTCCTACTTTTGATACATTGTATCAATAAATGGGACAATAGCTGTTTCGGCAGTACTCTCAACAGTTGGCTATCTTTGTTCTCTAGTTGTATCACACAACTGTCAATTTCCTCATCCTGCTACTGCACATCCTGAGAATCCTTCTTTTGAGTTTTCAGGGCTAATTGAAATGTTCTGTGTAGCTCATCTTGACATTCCTTGGCTTCGCAGTCGTCTCTGCTCTTTCCATACACGGATACGCAACTACGAAATCATTTAATGGCGGGGGGATTTACAAAAATGGAAACAATTTCGGCCTAACAACAAACACCATCGTTCTATTCGCCTTCGTTCTCGTGGTAGCTTTCGTCTTGAGCTATGCCTACCTCTGGGGAGCGCGACTCTTCACTAAACAATTCATCTGGATCACTGGGATCCTGCAGATTGTACTTGGCATTGGAACGGCTGTGTATTATTTCATCAAGCACTATTACTCGGGTGCAATTGTCTTTGCGATATTTTCTGTTTTCTATATCTTCTGCTTCATAAGCTGGATCCCCCGGATTCCCTTCAGCGTCTTGATGCTCCAGACCACCATTGATGTGGCCAAACAATACGGGCACGTCTTCGTGGTCTCCTTTGTTGGAGGTTTCATCAGTGTGGCCTTTGCAGCCTGGTTCTCTGTCACTCTGGTCGCCATCTACGTCAAGTATCAACCGGGCAACAACCCCGCTTGCGCTGTAGGTGGCGGTAACTGTTCCTCAACCAAAGTCATAGGGCTAATCGTCTTTGTCACTTTCGCCGGCTACTGGATCTCTGAGTGGCTCAAGAACACCATCCACACGACCATTTCTGGAGTATACGGCTCGTGGTACTTTTGCAGCCAGAAGCCTGGCGGCTTCCCTAATGGTGCCACGCGAGGCGCTTTGAGACGCGCCTTGACGTATAGCTTCGGTAGTGTTAGCTTTGGTAGTCTGATTGTCAGCCTTATTCAACTCCTCAGACATGCAGCCAGTATTGCCCAGCAGCAGGAGGGCGTGTCGGGGAACTTACTCGGTGCAGCTCTATTCTGTGTAATTGGGTGTGTTATCTCACTCATTGAATGGGCCTTGCAATTTATCAACCATTACGCCTTCTCACACATTGCACTTTATGGAAAGTCCTATTTGGCGGCCGCGAAAGACACATGGACGTAAGTAACTATGATCCCCTATCATGCATCCTATCTCCCTCAATGCAAAAAACTAATGCCATCACAGTATGATGAAGGACCGTGGCATCGACGCACTTGTCAACGACTGCCTCATCGACCCAGTCCTCACCATGGGCTCCCTCGGCGTCGGCTACCTCTGCGCTTTCCTCGCTTATCTCTATCTCCAATTCACAACCCCGGCATACAACTCCACTGGATCCTTCACCCCGGTCGTTATGGCCTTCAGTTTCCTGATTGGTATGCAGATCTGCAATGTCTTCATGGTTCCCCTGAAGAGTGGTACCGCGACGTTCTTTGTCGCTGCAGCCTGGGATCCTCAGGTGCTGATCACGGATTTCCCAGATTTGTACCAGAGGTTGGTAGTAGTTTATCCGCATGTGCAGCAGGCTATTCATGCGTAGGATATTGTCGGAACACGAGGCGTAGAGAAGCCCCTGTCTCCGATATATTTTTTGTATATTATTTTCATAGGCAGTGGTAGAACGCGGCATTATCATCCACCTGTGGGTTTCCCCTTTTGTCGGATACCCCCACATGACGGCGCTACCTTTCCTTTTTTTTTTCATATAGATGTTTTTTTGAAAGCGGGGTTTCCCCTAGAAAAACCAAGTCTGTCCTCCTCGCATACACGGGTTACAAGTAACTAAATAAAATGAAATGAAAAGCATCTCGTAAAATCAGGAGGTTTTGTTATGGGATTTGTAGGATAGTGGTGCTTCTTTTATTCTTGTTGATCTGGGTGTTTTTTTTTTTTTTTTTTTATAACATCGGACGCTAGGCGCGAGAGGGTTCTTAATAAGAATAGGGGGGTGGAGAAAAGGTCGAACATGAAATAAGTTAGCCTAATTATTACTCTTGATTCTAGTGTCTTTTCTCATTCCTCTAGCACCATTGCTGGGGTGTGTAGAATTACAAAAGAAAAGAAGAAAGAAAACGACGCCCGGCCGGTTGCCTCTAGACTCATATCCTATCTTTGATGCAATAAAAGGGGTAAAAGGAAAATGAAATGAAATGGAATGAATGCCCATGTACATACATACACACCCCTCTCCAATTATCATTTAATCCGGTCCCTATTTTCGTTTTTAGATTCGAACACATCTATGATCAACTCACCGTTTGCAGGCTAACTTTCACAAGTTTTTCAAAGGGATTAATGATCATAAGTGGGCTCTAAAAGCGAGATTTATCAACAAGTTCGTTTGGAGACAACGAAATCCATAATATTAGTTTTCCCGTATCATCATTCCGTGCATGAGTCTCTCCTAGCGATAGTGATGTTTAGCCAGCTGAACGTCCTCCGTAAGACAGCCACCAAATCATATAGCCGCCCACCGCCCACAAAGACCTCACTTGTTTAACAAAAAAATCATTACTCAGCAAAGCATCCTCACAGAATCTCCATCAAAATCAAGCAATTGGCATCAGGGTACCAAGTTCGGATCAAAGTGAAGGATAGGAAAGCCCTTGAGAGCATATGCAAGGATTAATTCAGAATGGCCTTTCAACAATGCCTTCTCCACCATGAGCACCATCGCAGGTTTGTGGGGAATAGAAACCTAACCTCGTACCACACCATCATGGAATTTGACTAGCTTCCCCTGAAGAATACTGCTCAAGGTCAAGCCTAGCGGTCAGCTAATAGAGGTTGCCTCTCTCTGTCTTCTTCAACAATACTAGTCTGCCCGTGCTCCAGCCCAAGCTTCACACCAAAGATTCCTGGGATTGCAACTGCAAGGGTGAGGATGAAAAGCGTTGCCATGATGGTAAATGCAAATATCCACTGCAGTGAGATAACTTTGACGAGGAACTGATTAACCCCGAGAGCTATATCGAGTGTGTTAGCATGTTCACATATTGTCTAGATTAAATCCTAAACATACCTGCAGTGAGATAACTGAGCTCAAAACCTAGGGTGTAGTCCTTGAAGGCCAGGAGGAAAAATACTCCGAATCCCAAGATTCCCCAAATCACAATGTTGGCAAGGATCCTTGCTGGCAAGTCGTTGGCATGGACCATCACAGCACCTTCCCAGAAAATAGCCATGAAGGTCCACGCCAATGGTGCTGAAATCACAGAGATGTGGATGTTGAGACGTAACTTCGGGTGGTGGAAATAGAGTAAGGTGAGGTTGAAAAAATTGACTACCAAAAGCAATTCGCCGAGCCAGAAGTGCGATCTAACCCAGAGCATGATATGCCCAAATGTGAGGAGATTAAATAGGATGAAGTGACCTCCTACATTTGCGGCAGCTGTAGCTAGTTCTGCGGTGCTCCAGAGAAGATACCAGATGTAAAGGAGCTGGTAGATCCAGAGCAAGATCCTTTAAGAGCAGGTTTAGACATAGATCATGACGTCGCTAAAGGGTTCACTTACCAGTAGATGATGACGAAAATGCTGTTCAGCGTGAATGGGCTGGGGTGGGCCGCACTTTGACCAAAAATGGTATTCCGTGTGTAAATGCCCTCCGTGGGTATATGGTAGCTGTAAAAGACACCAGAAACCACTACAACCAGCCACGAAACAAAGGTGCAGACTGCGTATATGATTAAACTGTCCCTCCCGTAGGATTCACGCGAGCTGAAAGGATTGGCTGGTGATGCGGTGAGCCCTCTGTCTTTCTTCAAGATTGAAACGCGTCTTGAATAGAAAGAATGAAAGTGGAGCAATTGGACGTGTCTTACCTCGATAGATTCGGTCCATTGCGTTGAATGCAGAACTAGGAGTGGGTAGAGGTTAAGTGGGGTTGGTCTGGGAGGAGATGAACGATTGGACGCAAAGTGCAGCTGAAACGGCCAGAGCAGACAGAATAATGAGGTTCTGCCGAAAGCACGGTGATCCAGGTGCCACAAGATTGACTATGCCTTAGCCTTTAGAATTGTCTGTAGCTGGGACGGGATGGAGCTGGTGGAGTCGAAGGCGGAGTTGAAAAGCGTGGAGGTTGGGGTGGGAGAGGAAGAGAAGGGAGAGAAGAGACGGCTCGGAAACTTGGCTGCCAGTGCGTCGTGCGTAGTGTGTGCGTATGGGAAGGAAGTGAGAGGTGACGTAAAATCATGCGCACCTCCCTTGCACGATTCCCCGCAGCTCAGCAGCAAAAGCTGGACGCACAACAACCGGGAACCACACCAAGCAGGCCGAAGAGGATGGCGTTGCGGGGCTTCTGGGTACGATCGCCAGCTAACTCCCTCACGGCCGTCCAGCGCCTTTAGCTGGCATTGGCTGGGCTGGGCCATCCGGCGGCGATTGGGGCCATGATTGGGCAGTCTTTCTCACTTTCCCTCGGGTCACCAGACGAATAGAAGAGTCATCTGAGCCCACCATGCTGCGGTAGTACGTAGTAGTCACGCTAACGACCCGCCTGTTTCTCTCTTCGCGCATAACGCACTGTTCGCAGCGCGGCTGTAGCTCCTGTCTCGTGTGGCGTTGCTCGGCTCAGCTTGACAACAACCACACAGTTACGGAGTACATCACAGAAGTATCTATAGTACGTAAACTGCTCCACCCGTCATGAAGATCGCCTCGTTGTTGGCCTTGTTGGCTGCGACTGCTTCAGCACTGTCTCTTCCCGACAGTTATCAAGCCCCTCTCGGTGATGGCGATGCTGCGGATGCAGAAAGGTTCCTCCTAGAATTGTCTCCGGGAGAGACGATATGGGCTACAGAGGATGAGAAATGGGCGCTGAGGAGGGTATACTTCACTTGGCCCTCACTGTTGATGATTTTTCAATGAGACTAACATGTGGTTTGATAGAGTGGCTTGAACTTCATGGACATCACCAACACTCCTGACCTCGGTATCATCTCCACGGCCAAGGCTGCACGATCCAAGAAGGCTGTCATATATCCCCAGAAACCTACGTTTCAGGAGGATTTGATACCACTGATGAAGAACCTCTCCAAGTCGAATATGCGAGAGAACTTGGAGCACTTCACTTCTTTCCATACGCGTTTCTTCAAATCATCCTACGGAATTGAATCGGCAGAGTGGCTGTTTGGCCGAGTGCAAAAGTCGATTTCTGAGGCAGGTGCAGACAAACACGGCGTTCATGTTGAAAAGTTCCCTCATTCGTGGGGTCAACCGAGTCTGATTGCGACGATTCCGGGGAAGAGTAACAAAACAGTTGTCATCGGTGCGCACCAGGACAGCATTAATCTCTACTTTCCTGCACTTTTTGCTGCACCCGGCGCGGATGACGATGGCAGTGGAACTGTAACGATCCTCGAGGCGTTGCGAGTGTTACTCGAGTCGAGGGACATCGTCAAGGGCAAAGGCGAGAACACTATCGAGTTCCACTGGTATTCCGCAGAGGAGGGAGGGCTCTTGGGCAGCCAAGCGATCTTCTCATCGTATGAAAAGGCAGGGAGAGACGTAAAAGCGATGTTACAACAGGATATGACAGGTTTCGTGCAGAAGACCATTAACGCAGGAGAGCCGGAAAGCGTGGGGGTTATCACTGACTTTGTTGACCCTGGGCTTACGGAATTCATCAAGGAGGTGGTTTCTGAGGTAGGATTTTTCGCGTAGCACGATGCATTCCAATGCTAATCCCTGTCAGTATTGCGACATCCCGTACGTTCTCACAAAATGCGGCTATGCCTGTTCCGATCATGCCTCCGCATCTAAAGCTGGTTATCCATCCGCGTTCGTAATCGAAAGCGACTTTAAGTATTCGGACGATCATATTCACACCACTGAGGACAAGATCGAATACCTCAGCTTCGACCACATGTTGCAGCATGCCAGACTGACGCTCGGGCTTGTCTACGAGCTAGCATTTGCAAAATTTGACTAGGACGGCTTCTAGACTTGTCCTTGTAGTGTGACACTAAGTCATGTCGATATGTAGGATAACTGAGCAATAGGAACAATGTTTCCTGTAGCGATTGCAACTCCATTGTGACGTTTCTGGTTTGTAGATTTCCATCAATTTTTTGATTCCTTCATAAGTGACAAATGTGGAAACCCAGTCCACCGTGTAACATTCCAGACAGGTACTTCCCTTCCGAAACCGGAATTACACACCCGCAAAGATGGTAACGCAATCAGAAAGCATCAGTTGTCTAATGATTACGTTCGAGTATGGTTGAGTTTTTGTGTTTGATATTTCTAGTCAATTCTCTTCGATAGAGGAGCTTCCTAACCGTCGGAATGGATGCACATTCCAAGCCACCGATAACCCCCTCGCGTCGGGAGCGGTCACATTCATTCTCACTCTTCAGCTCAGTACTAGCGAGGCGAAGGGCCGCCAGGTCGGAAACTCTAGAACCAATTGAAGTCGCGCCTGGGGTCCTGTCTACTGATGCAACGGCCATTGTGTTCGAACTCGACCCGCGCAGAACAAAGTCGGCGAGTCCGAGAAAGAAAGATAAGAAAAGGGAGGATGAGGGTGAGGGGAAGGCGGCTTCGAAGCCGCCTGTCCCATCGTTATGGAGAGCTTATCGAGCAGCGCATGAAGACGATGGGACGGACGATTTTAGTAACCACCCAGCTAGAGTAGCGACGACGAATTATTTTGATAGGAGGAACAGACACAGAGATGAGGCAAAGATGAACCATCTCAGGGCGGAACAGCAGACTGCTAGAGGTAGAAGGACGAGGATGAGAGATAGTGCAGATTATCTGACTGTGAGATTTGCGAATCCTGCCACAGGCCTTGTGAGTCCGAGTTTGATGAGCGATAGCACGGAGACCAGTGAGGCAAACAGAGAAAGTGGAAATGAGAGGCAGCCAAACCATGTGGAAACAAAGAATGACAGGGATATCGAGGATCTTAGACGACAGCAGGGAGATCTCATCCGGAAGAAAAGTTCCAGATGGAATGTCGCACAGACTCCAATGCTGTCACCTGTTCCACAGTCCTCTGGAACAACATCCCCAACCAAAGGGGGTGCTACACTTCACCCCACGTTGAACCCTGCAGACAAATTCATACTGCATATGCCATCAGCACGAGAGCCGTGCCCATACGAACATCCAGGCAAAACCTCCGAACAGATATTGGCGTACCAACAGGGAGTCGAGGCAGCGAGAAGCAGGGCTTCTGGTGGTTTGGTCGATCCGTCGACGCCCCCAAGTCCGAGACCAAAGAGCCCCCGTGAAAGTCATAGTACATCGCCGAGCCCAGACGAAAAGCCTACAATGATCCGCCGGAAGCCAGTGGGCTCGCCCATGGTCAGGAGGGGGGGCTCAGATGATACAGTGATTATTAACGGCGCAAAGCGCACCGCGTCACTGCCTCCGCTCAACCGAAATCCAAATCACCCTGCTATCAAGGTGACTTCCCCAGAGCATGTAACACGAAACCTTTCGAGCGTCTCAAGCAAAACCGCAGACCCCCACCCATCTCGAACCCAACAGCCTTTTTTAGGCGATCTGGCGGACGGCAGGTCCTTCCAGACCAACAACGGCACTCCGCATCATTCGACACGGAGTCAGGGGGAGGAAAACCGCCAACACCACCACCAAAGCCGCCAGGATATCGATCAGTATCAAGCCCCCCGTCCGCTGTACCACTCGCTCAGCCATTTGCCAGAAGTGAATATCACCCACCCAGATTTGGCGAGTATACCAACTTCACAAAGACAGAAAAGAAACAAGGAGGGAGTGGCGTCCAGGAGTCTGCGGGATGCGTTCACCACCATCATACCCACCACCACCATCACTATTGGCTCGCCTCTTCGAGCGGAAGCCCCTCGAAATCACGAAGAGCCGCTTCCCTCGAGCTCCCCACAGAAGGGACATTCGGTGGGGAGATGTACGGCGCCAGAGCAACCGCGTCCCTTAGTTCAACGCGCAGGTTCATCGTCGGCACTCCAACCACTGAACATGGAGGTACCGCACGCCGGCTGGACGCATCCACCGTGTCTCGTCCCAGGAACGCGAGCACAGGGCTTCCAGCCGAGCACACGCACATCCACGTCTATATCCCCTCCAACGAACCCGCAACGGGCGGCGGAAAAGCCGATACCACGCCAAAGCGGGCGGTTTCAGCGGATCGAGTCCCTAGGAGACTCAGCAAGAGATCCAAGACGAATGACCTCCGGCGTGAGCATGAGCACCGGGTCTCGCGGCGGCATGGATATGGAAACCGGCGGTCGCGGAGCCAGGAGTGAGGGTGTTGATGTTGGTGTTGGCGGTGCGGACCAGAGGACGTTTGGCGCGGCAACTCAGAGCTCTGGAACTGGGAGTAATGATGGCTCGGCGGCTCTGAGCGAGGATTCGTTAACGGAGTGGAGGGTTGTGGGGAGATGGAGGCCGAAGATGAGTGAGGAGGAGGTGGAAGTGAAGGGGGATGGGGATGAGGAGAAGAAACACCACCAGAGAACTGTCTCTACGAAACCTAAACACCCACCCAACACGCCAACTTATCCCCGCGCCCGCTCCCAAACCCCCTGGCCACCCACCTGGTTCCCCTACCCCC
>JAJDMY020000767.1:0-15048 GCA_022345705.2 Sabuloglossum arenarium | reverse complement strand
CTTAACTGGCACCCTGTCGCATTACCATTTTTCCCTGTCGCGTTACCATTTCGCCCTGTCGCAATACCGGGTCCCATCTGTAATTAACCCCAAAATTAAACTGTTGGTTGTGGTGCTTGAGCTTGTGGGTTAACCCTTAGCTGGTCTTAGCCACCGCATCATTGACAGCTGGTTGCACGATGTAATCTTGGTGTCCCGGGCGCTTCCCACAGTGTTTGGGGGGCTATGTGTTCTGTCCCAGTTGCCAATTTGATCAATTGGCTAATTCGACAATCCACTTCATTAACTGGATGGCCGATTTACCAAATAGATATCCCATTCGTCAATAAGACAGAATTGGTCAATTGGCAACTGATTTGTAAAGCCAACTATTACCCCACTATTCTAAATTCTCTAAGTCAATGGGATCCCCACTTTATTGAGCGTTTTTACATCACTTATTCTATCACCATCCACCGCTTTGCTGCCCACACTAGACAATAACAATCACTAAGCTTCCAGTATTTTCTCGGCCAGTAAGGCGTACATGAGCCGGAACATGAACTTCTTTTTAGGAAAAGAATTAGTTAGTTGCGAGAATGAATTCTGGTGAGTGAGAAAGGCTCTCGGTATTGCCACGCGAAATTTTGGTAACACCACGCAGAATTTTTGGTAATGCCACCCTCCGCCACCGCTGGTTAAGCGGATGCCTGACTTTTAGCGGTCAATGCCTAAAGTAATCCCCAGAGCAGTTGCTTGTCCGTGAAAAATTAAATTCACGCAGTGCACCAGCACTGCAAGTCTGATTATCTTGCTGACATGCAGTTAGTTAAAATAAATTTTATTATATGCAATCGCTGAGTCTTTGTGTAACGGAACACGATCCCATCAATGTGTCTCGTTGATATTCCATGGGTGGGCACCTGCTCTATGGTAGGGACTAAGGCGTTGCAGGCTGAAAGCTAGGCCTCGGTTTAACTAGCTATGGTGGAGCATGGCACTACCAAAAATTTTGAGTGTGAAGCGTGGTGTTACCAAAAACTCTGCGTGGCGTTACCAAAATTTCGCGTGGCAATACCGAGAGCCGTGAGAAATAGATAGTGACGAAGTTACATCCAGGGCGGAGAGCACAATCCATTCGAGTTAGAGTGTGGAGGTAGAAGATAGTGCGACCATTTAAATTGAATAAAAAGTTTTGATAACTGGACGTGAATTGGCCAATTCCATCCAATTGACCAATTTGTAGAAGGCGACGCATATTGCCATGTATGTAATGGTTACAGGCTGGTGTGGTTTCATGTCGCCTTGGTTGGTTGGGGCGAGTCTAGGGCGATGTTACGAGGATAGTGGAAGAATTGAAACTGGGTGAATTAGGAATAGTGTAGGGTCCTATAAAGTATTATTTCACGTCAATGTCTCTATTCAGTGTCAACCACAGCAGCTAGGTTTCAGAGAGGCCAGAAAGTTACGTAGAGCTGCCAGTGCCATTTACGCTACCTCTCTAGCAGACCCCTTACCAGTACTGTTCCAAGACAATAAAGAACGCCGCGTCACTGATGACGTCATCGCATTCCTAACCGCCATCCTCTCCGTCTCTAAACCCAATGACGTCCACAATCAACTCTCCTGGTCTAGGAAGCGTATGGCTGCAATTGCACTCCCGGTGTCCCGATATTAACATAACCGGAGATATCAACAACCACCTCGGGTGGAGGGTAGTATTGCCATGTGAAGTTTTGGTAACATCACGTAGAAATTTTGGTAAAGCCATGCTCCACCACAGCTGGTTAAGCGGATGCCTAGCTTTCAGCATTGCAATGCCTAAAGTAATCCCTAGAGCGGGTGCTCTCCCCTGAAATGTCAAGACAATGCAGAGCAGCGCTCAAGGTCAGATTGTTAGACTATTCTACCATACTTGGCACAGAATTAGCTAATTTTGGAAATTTATTACCATAGAATACTGCAGCAGCCCTCATGTGGTGGCAGAACCCGACCTTGGCAGCGGGGAGTACTACAGTGCATGGCGCTAATATTTATTTCGAGGTGAACCCCTACTCTAGGGATTACTTTAGGTAGGTAACGCTGAAAGCTAGGCATTCGCTTAACCTGTTGTGGCGGAGCGTGGCACTGCCAAAATTCCTGCGTGGCGTTACCAAAACTTCGCGTGGTAATACCAACGGCCCGTGTGGAAAGATACCCAGCTGTATCTCAAGCCGTTTCCGCGTTATCTCCTGTAGCGGAAGCATTGGAATGAGAGCTTGTGCGCCGATATTGAGCTTTACAAGTACGCTTGTGGGTTTGTGAGGTCGTATGCGTGGCTTGTGGGCTACGAGAGCAATTTTCGGATCGCGAAGGAGTTGTGTTTGTTGCCGGAAGATCTGGTGTGGAGCCAGTGGCAGTTGCTGCTGGAGGAGTTCCTCGAACACATTGGAGATCCGATACGGGAGTCGGATATGGTGATCAAGCGCTAGTTTTTCGGCGAATTGCTCCTCAGAACTCTGAACATCTTATACGAACCACGTTGGCTTTATCTCCTCTACCACCTCGTCAGTTGATATCTAGAGGTGTTGAAATTGTAGGTGTGGCGATAGTATCTTAATCAACAATCTTGGAAGGGCACCGGTCCCGGCACACCCTCGGCCACACCCAGAGGTTTCGGGTCGCCCACACCCTCCCCCCAATAGCGCGCGAGCAAAAGTCAATTCAATTTAAAGAAGAATTTAAAACGTTGGATACATGAGATTCGTGACATCATTCAAGACAAAGAAAGCCACAAAGCAGCCAGTCCCGACTCATTTTTCCCCACGAGAGGAGCGGCGCCTATTCTCAGCCTTTTCCTCCACCTCAAATGCTGAGAGATCACGTTTAGTCGATGCCTTCTTGTTCCGTGGTCCCTTGGGGCGACCTTTGCCTTCTACAACTCAGCAACAGGAGCTGCCCCGTCGCGACCTGTCCAGGCTCATTCGTCGGCTTTGTGAAGTGCCAGTGGGGATGAATGTCGGACAGATACAGAATATCTTTCTCTCGTAGACGATCTCGAATTAAATGATGGCATGGTAGCTCCATTGTGGTAGGGTGATAGGGATGCGAAGGTGTGGTGTGTGGAAAAGAAAAGTTCTGGGGGACCCGGAAAAAGAGGTTGCACCTTTGTGCGAAAAAATCTTTGCATTAGTATTCTGCACCAAATGGCTAGCGCCATGCGCCTCTATGCTAACGCTTGCGCGCTGTTAGGGGGAGGGTGTGGCCGAACCAAAGGAGGGTGTGCCGGGACCGGTGCCCTCTTGGAAAGCAACAAGGTCTTTCGTAAAATAAGGGAAAGGATGCCAGCCAAGATTAACCTCCACCATCTAAAAGAAACATCCAATTTATATTACTATATTGCGGGATCAGGGGACTTGACCTGCATCCAGCTATCCTAAATTATGGATATAAACGAATGAATATCTGAGAGGAAAACACCAACGACGACGAACGCGACGCGCAGAGAAGTTTAAGCCTCTCAGCCCCACGCAGGCAGGAGCAAGGCAAGGCGTGGAACTTAAAACTGACAACGAACCAAACCAACACCTCCACACCGCGTTGCTAGCTGGCTAGTTGTGATCGATCCCGAAGGGGACCAATACATGATATGTTGTAGCATGGTAGATTTCCAAACGAAGCCGCAAAGCTAACTAATCCGTAGGCTTCTCAGCAGCCTTGATATGATCACCGTTGTTCCCACTCCCACTCTCGCCCCTCGTCAAACTCTGCCCAACGATCACACCAGTATTCCCCAGCTCTCCATCGCCGTCATCAGCATGTCTGACGATATCGCCATGCAACAACGTGCGGCGACCATCGCCGTAAAACGCATATGCCTCCTCGCCGTGGATCGCGTCGTCACCGGCAATCAATTCCTCTTCGGACATGCGCAGGGGAACCATGAGGCTGATGACGAACATGATGATGGAAGTCCAGACGATGTTCCAGCCAATGATGAAGAGGGCACCGACGATCTGGAGCCAGACCTGTTTTCCGTTGCCTTCGATGGCGCCGCCGGGGTTTGGGATGTTAAAGGCCTCGCAGCCTTCCTTGGTCGCGAAGATGCCGGCGAGGAAACCGCCAACGGTGCCTGCAATCATGTGGGTGTGGAAGACGCCGAGGACATCGTCGACGTCGCGGACGAAAGGGAGCTTCTTGTGGAGCTTATTCAACGTGAACCACGGGATGGAACCGGAGCAGGCTCCGACGATGATTGCGGCCCAGCCGGCGATGACACCAGCGCAGGGGGTAATGGCGACGAGACCAGTGATCATGCCTTGCACGGCACCGATGACGGAGGGCTTCTTGAAGAAGATGATATCCAGAACCACCCAGACGAGGCAGCTCATCGCAGTCGCAATGTTCGTGTTCAACACAGCCGCACCGGCATCGGGACTCGCAGCATACGGGTCACCACCGTTGAATCCGTTCCAACCGACCCAGAGGATGCCGGCGCCCACCAAGACCATCAAGATATTATTCGGCTTGAAATCGTCGATATCCTCCTGACGTCGTTTCCCGATCCAAGCAGCACCCACGAAACCGGCGGTGCCCGAAGAAACATGAATGACATAACCGCCAGAATAATCGATGACGCCTCTGGCTTGTAGAAAGCCACCGCCCCAGAGACTAAAGGCGCCGATGGAGTAGGAAAAGGTGATCCAGAGCGGCACGAAGATCATCCAGGCCTTGAAATTCATTCGGCCCAGGAATGCTCCCGCCATGATCACCACCGTGATGGCCGCGAAGACAAATTGGAAGTAGCACATGGTAGCCATGGGGAAATTGGCTAGGGTGGCTGAGGTCGGGATCTCAGCCTGCCGCAGCTCGTCGCGCATGCTGATGATGGGGCCCGGGATCCCCACTATGGGCAGCATCTGTTTCCCGAAACTCATATTGTAGGCCCAGGTGACCCAGGTGATGAGGGTGGCAGCGAAGGCGTAGAAAGCCATGAAGGCCGAGTTGATAGCCCATTTCTTCTTGACCAGGCCGCCGTACATGACGACCAGGCCCGGGATACTCTGGAGACCGACCAAACTGCCCGCCGTCAGCTGCCATGCATTGTTGCCCGTGTCGAGCCATGACGGGTTCGTCGCGTTGGGAAACAGCGACATGGTGTAATGTTCCCCTTATCCTTTATCCTCCCCGGGTGGACAGGTATGGTACGTGTGGTGAGTGTGTGACGTGTGGAGAGGGGCGTGACGTGTGGAGAGGGGCGTGACGAGTGGAGAGTGCGTGGCGTGTGGAGAAGTGCGTGAGTGTGGTGTGTGACGTGTGTGCTGCCTGGTGCCGGGTAACCAGATGTGGTAGGCGGCTCAAGGTCAGGCGTCGGGGAAACCCGGTGTGACTTTCTATGGCGAGAGGCAAGTATGCGAAGGGGAACAAGAGGGACGGAGAGAGAGCGAGCGAGCAGAAAGGGGGAAGGGAGGGAGTAAAACAGGTATGTAGGCGGTCGGTCGGGGATTCCTTCGCAGGAACTAAATGCCCGAAAGAATGGCTGCGAGTCTGCGAGTCGAGGAGGCAGAGATTCCTTATCTCTCACTTCCATTGAGGAGTTTGGTAAAGAAGGATGGATGCCTAACTGTATCTGTGTCTGCTCCACCTTCATTTCCCTCCCCAAGCGAACGCAGAAGGACCAGCCCACCTTTCCCACCCCCCATCCCCGAAATCAGAAGATGAGCGCGAGAACGCGAGAACGCGAGAACGCCGGCCTATCGCTCACATTCCCTTCCTGCAAATTCCTTATCGGCGAGCGTTGCATTTGCGTCCCGTCAGTGCATTGGCTGTCCCGATGCGCGATTCCTTATCAGTTGCAAGTTGGTGTGTGGGACGCGTGGGGTAGGGGGAACGGGTGGCCCTCGAGAGCCCAACCCATCCCATCCCACAAATTATTTTTAATCATCTCACTCCTTCGTCTTCAGAACCTTATCGATCGCATTAAGAATCCCGTGGTTCCAGCCTGCGATAATCATCCGGGAACGGCTCAGATGTGAGATTTCCTGCTGTGGACAGGCGCGAAAACGTAGAATGCTGGGATACGGGATTTCCTGGCACACGACAGAAAATCGTCGAGCATTTGGATGGATGGATGGATTGCGTGCGTGCGCTCTGTTGCGCCGTTCACCTTCACCAAGCGCAAGGCAGGCAGCTTTATAGATATTATCTACTCCCATCCCCCTCTCTCACGCTCATTTCTCCACGTCGACTCCCATTACCAAATACTTACTTGATTGCACTTCTACTTCTGGAAATCGCGCGAGGTTCTGGCTTTGATGTGCGAGCCACGAGACGCTTTGCTTGGGTTTGGTTGAGGTGCCGAGTACGTAACTTGAAACGTTATTTAATTAGTGCCCATCCACCCCCCAACTCGACTAGCGAGGACGCTCTTGTCTTCCCCCAGCCGACGCGACCGAAGCGACTCGACCGACAAGATTGACAGGAAAACCTTCGCAAGACGAACATCGCCGCTGACAGGGACGAAATCCATCCTCATACGAGCCGTGACTAACTCCTCTTCCTAATCCCCCTCCTTCCTCTCCAACTCAACAATCCTCCTTATCAACTCCCATCGGACACGACAAAACCACCAATTACCCCATTTGCGCTGTTGCCTAGACAAGTCGAGAGTGATAGGGTATTGTACATAATACCGTGAGGTAACGGGTCGGTTGTCCGAAGGTGTACTCCGTACATGAGCAATCGAAGAATTGTCCGTTACGCGAGGTGGGCTACCGGGATGCCGTTCCTGCTCATTTCCTTGTTTCTTCTTGTGACCACTGCATGCGAATGGCAGCACACCCTCATCTCAAACCCCCAAATCCCCCGAAAAGAAACTCTCCTTACTTATCTCGTCTCTTTTTACCTATTCTATATGCATCCCACGCAAACAAATTACGCTTACATGGAAGTGAGGAAAGTGCCCGTCCGTATGCACGTATGTGCATACAATCTACGACCCCTGTATATGCTCGTACGATCCAAGACAAGCTTTTTCTACCTCGGGTCATCGTTTGCGTGATTGGAGAACAAAGCCACCGCCAAGTGCTATCTTGGCTCGGGAGGTTGTGTTCGTTGTCGCGCGTCGGGATATCTCGGAGGCGAGCAAGCAAGCCTCGGCTTTTCGCCCGACCGACCACGAACGCTGCACACACACGCAACGAACACACTAAAAGAATAACATGACAAACGAACCTTATCTGTTCCAATATCACCTCGCTTAGATATCTCCCGATGATGATGAAATAATAAAGAGAATCCAAATCACCCCATCCTATTCTTATCTCGAGCATTTGGATGCCTGGAGTTTTCCGAAGGCTCTCACCCCAAAATGGTGCGGACACACCCTCCAAATGGTAGAGCCACACCCCGTGGGGGTAATAATAACCACAACGCAACAACATTCTCAAATAATTATCTGGCATAGAGTTCTGCCTTACTGATTTTTACTCTGGGGCGTTGTCCAGGTGGAGTCTTGTGCGAGAAAGTGTCACCCTAGGGACCTAGTGGGGTATCACCCCACTTAAGCGACAGCTAGCTTAGGCAGGCCCTCAACTGAAGACGAGGCACTCCCGCCTAACACCACTACAATTCATCCGTGCACCACCCGACACGAAATTTTCATATTTTAGTTGACTTTGATATAGTAACCTGGATAGAACAAGCCAAGGCAATTTTCCTGTGGATGCGCTGTGCTGCAACATGCCGCCACGTTTAATTAAATTCTTAACTGGAAATAGATGGGGGGTGTGGGGATACCGAGAGCCTTTTCCGAAAGGTGACGAATTTACAGCTGAAGAGGCATCTAGATGGGTGGACGGATGGTCCTTTCCCATCCAGCGCTCGCCGGAACGTTTCCTCTGCTGCTTATACTATCCTACTTGCCTTGATGACTAAGCGCCAAAGCCAGGTCACGGACGCTGGCGAGTGTATCTGGGTGTTAATTCCCCAGAATCCCTTCTCCCTCGCATCTAGCGCTCTCCGCTGCCCCGTACTTGTCCTGGCACTGAAATATGGTTGCCAGATTACTGATGCTGGTTAGCGTATTCTAACTGGGTGATGTTCTGTCCGGTTCATTAAGCACTCGATTATTTGATCAACTAGACGAGTTGACGAAATGGCTGAAATACCATTTCAGCTCTGGCTCGAGCCGCAGGTCAAGATGTCAATGTGGTTGCCCATTTGCACTTTGCTACAATAGCAGGTTGTGGCGTAGTTGCAGACCCCATCGAATTCAAAGCGGGGTACATCGCTTGGTAAACTAGACGAATGCCATCTATTTCATCAAATTTTGTCCTCCTCGACAAGCCAGATGGTTATTTCACCAAGTCTCTCGCTTGATGAACCGGCCTACATATATCCCCTCCGCTGCCTCCTACTTCCCAGCTGCTGAAGAACCGACGCCAGAGAGGCAGGAAGTTGGAAACGTCGATCACCGCATAGTCGTAGGCTATAACAATCGCTGCGTGCAGAATCAGACCAGCGCACATCGTCCAGTTCTCAAACTCTCCGTTAGAAAACTCTTCCGATAAGATCTCAATCGCCTTCTCTCTGCACTTTTCCATCTCTCCGTGTTAATCTAGCCATTCCCTCGACTAAAGAAATAATTCGCTTCCATGTGGTCGTCTTTTGTGCGAGCAACAATAGCACAGAAGAGTTGGGGTGGGAAAGCAAAGAAAGCACGTTGTCTTACACCAACTAGACGTGAAAATCTCGAGCATTCTTGTATGATTCTATTCAGGTCAGTGAGGCGAAGAAGTATATCGGATATCCTTTAAGTTTCCCTCTATAGTTCTTGCCATGCATGGGTATTGCGGCTTTGGTGGGGCGAGGACTTCCGAGCCGTTTTAGGTTTTTCCGATGCGATATTACCTGAATCCTTTTCCCGTTTCTTCGAAGCCTTTGTGGGGTGGGACGAACGAGGCTCCAGTCAGGAAGGCTGACCGATGACGCTGACCGCATACGAAGCTGTTGGAGCCTAGACGGTGGTGTCACACTCCTCACTGGTTACATCCGGCTCGGCTGAGACAAGGCTCAACCCATAGAAATAATGGGTATCCCGCGATTCCCCCAAATTATCGTTCCTCTCATTCTCATCAGTTCGGGGACGGTTATATAACACGCTGTCCCACGCGATTATCGCATGTCCTGTTTCTATCGCCGGACGCACAGGGAACCCATCTTCATTCCAGCAGCACTCTAACTAGCCGTTTTCCAAGGTATGAGGCTGTGATTTCCTCGCAGAAATGGAGGAAGAGCCTTGCCAACAGAGATACCAGACACGGGGTGGCTCAGTAGGTGAAGATACTATCATGAGCGGCAAAGGGATGGCAACAGATGAAGCAGTAAGTGTGTCCTAATACGGACTCGCTTTAGTTTGTCAGCTTGGGGTTTTTTATGGCAAACACCCTACAACAGGCGCTCAGATTAACATCAACCAGAGCCGAATGGATATCGATGCCGATTACTCCGATCTTCAAGGACATGTATCGCTTTGAGACGGAGTGCTACCTTATTCCTAGTCAATATCCGGATCTTGAGCTTGAAGATAGGTTGAACAAGTTTCGCAACGATTACGGGGAACCGACCAACCTCCTTATTTTGTATTACGGTGGCCATGGTAAGCTCGATTACATGAAGGCTCCGAGCCACAGACGAAGCATCTGGACAGCGCGCCGTGATGGCACATCTTCTCTGGTCTGGTCTGAATTGCAAGGCGTCCTGGAACGGGCGAAAGGGGACGTGCTATTCATCCTAGATTGCTGCTATGCAGCCAGCGCAGCTAGAGGCGGGGGGTCCAAGGAGGGCCTATGGGCTTGTAACAGTGAGGCGACTACGTCGAGCGTGAACAACAACTCATTCACAACGAATCTTATTGAGGAACTCAAGCTCCTAAGTACTCGACGGTTCAACGTCACTATGCTTCATGCTAGACTGATGAGGCGTTATAAACAACCAGGAGTGAGCATGCTAAGGTCGGAACCTTGGTACACTTTCCTGGGCGATAACGTTTCACCCTCAATTGAACTATGTCCGAACCCTTTAGTTGATGCTGCTAGTTCATCATCTGCCTCTTCGGCCTCTGCGGCCGGTTCATCATCTCAACCGAGTTCTGATTCCTTACAGACCTCTGTCTTATCTGATTCGTCGTTCACTGAGACTCTGGTGCTGCTCAGTAAGGTTGAAGAATCCGGAAGCGATCCCGGT
Source organism: Sabuloglossum arenarium (assembly GCA_022345705.2). Classification (NCBI taxonomy): domain Eukaryota; kingdom Fungi; phylum Ascomycota; class Geoglossomycetes; order Geoglossales; family Geoglossaceae; genus Sabuloglossum; species Sabuloglossum arenarium. Next base: position 4,845 of record JAJDMY020000767.1, on the reverse strand, counting down.
CTTGTCGCAGTGGAAATCTTGGTGTCGAGATCATCCTCCAGACGATGTTGAAGGCGTGCGAGCTCTGGGAAAGATAAACTTCAGAGATTTGGTTCGTCTGGAGGCCGACTACTTGAGTCATTCCACTCTCCTTCTGGTTACAATGCCAATCTTTCTTTGGGACCGGTTACCGGACAACCTAGCTTATTCATTTGTGGGCTTCGTCAGATCTGCGAACTGCATTACAACTATTTCAGGCGTAACAGGAAATATCGCTAAGACCACTATGGCTCTGGATCCACCCCGCTGGCTTGTATCCTTGACCGAATTGGCCACCACCAAATCCTCTGAACGCCAGTTTGATGAAGCAGAACACCTGGCCAACCTAGTCTATAATGCGAGTGCTGATGTGCTAGGCGAGGAGCATGCGTATACGGAGGGGTCCAGGGACATACTAGCTGGAATCCTCGGGACCAGAAACTCAGCTTTCCACTTGGGATCCAAGCGCAGGTCCCAGCAGTCAACTGCATCCCCGGAACTCGCTAAAAAACACGCGTTAGCCAGCGCTTTAGATAGACCGCCCTTGGGATATTGGACGGGCAATACCCATTAGCGTAAAGCGTTATTACAGTGTCTCTTTGATCTGTCACAATTTATCATTATGGCTGTTGCTATTTACATGTGCGAAAGGATGAACTTTCAGTTCTTAACTGGTATCTTGTTGATATGATTCTGCAGTATCTAGATTTCATCTATGGGCCAGACAATTCTACAGCTGCGAAAGCAGAGCCCAATACAAGCGACTGTATCTAAGAGATTTTGTTTCTGTTTAGGCTTAGTTTGGAGTGCACTATCATTGTTAGGAAAATGAGTGGTTGTCTGTTATTCTAGGGTATACTAGAAGTGGCTTGAGTAGTATAAAAATCGGCCATATTTTGTGATATCAACTTGGGAAAACGAAATCCTCCATGCAGACCCGTATAAACAGCTGTAGCTTCGACCCTGCAGCGCAGTTGTTGCATTTTGTGAGTAATATAGGGAAACGTCTGGCGAGACGGGGACCACTGCTAAGGAGAATGAGGTGTTTCAAATAGAGATAGGAAAAAGAAAATGAAGCTAGTTCAGAAGATATGAAGCCATCAGTGAGTATCATGCAAAACATTAACGAAAGTGGAGCTTCTTCTTGCCCGTTCACCCCAAGTCTTTTAGAAAGCTGATAAGTAAATCACTCTGCTTGTTTAAGCGCACGCGTATACGCAGACGTAGATTTGAAAGAGAGTAGTTTTGAAATGAACAACTAGTAAGGCTTGCAGTCAGGCTCTTTGGGGCTTGTTAGTGCGTTTGGCTGACTGGTCTACTCAAGCTTCGGCCGTATCCTTCTCTTTCGTCATTGGCGACCGTTTTTCAATCATTGAATGGTAATCTTTGATACCTAGTTTCGTACGTAAATTGTCGGTGCCAAGGACGTTTCTGTAACCCTTGCAGGCTCTCTCATATAGAATGGTAGCTTTGTCGAATGACTCCATTTTAGAAAGAAGGTTCGCGAGATCGTGAACGCTCTCCAGCGTGGCCACGTGCATCGGACCAAGCACCTTCTCTCTCCCTTCTAGCGCTCGCTGGTACATCTTTTCTGCCGCCTTGAACCTTCCTTGATCCTGAAGTATTGAAGCTAATTTGTTGACGACGATAAGCGTATATGGGTGGTCATTCCCCAGCACCTTTTCCATGCCGTCTAGAGCTCCTTGGATTGTCTCTTCTGCCGCGTTGAACTTTCCCTGATCCTGAAGTATCGAAGCTAGATTACTGGAGATGGTCAGCGTATCAGGGTGATCTTTTCCTAGCACCTTTTCCGTGCCGTCTAGTGCTCCCCGAACCATCTCCTCTGCTACCTCGTACTTGCCCCGACACTCAAGTATTAAAGCCATATTGCTGACACTTTTTAGCGTGTCTCTGTGGTCCTTCCCCAGCACCTTCTCGCTTCCTTCCAGCGCTCGCCGGTTCATCTCCTGCTGCCTCGTACTTGCCTTGACCTTCAAGTATTACAGCCAGATTGCTAACACTTGTTAGCGTGTCTGGATGGTCCAAATATTAATTAAAATTCTTTTAATATTTATATGTATTAAATAATTAAAATCAAGATTATTCGAAAAAATTAAAATATTAAAAATATTAAAAATTTAAAAAAAATATATAGAATTTTATAAAAATAAAAAAATATTAATTGTTTAACTAAATAAATATTGACGACAGTTATAAGTATAGGTACGTACTAACCTAATTGGGAAAACACAGGGGGCCCATTTTGAATGTATCAAAATGGGCCCCCCGTGTTTTCTTAAATAGGTTAGTGTGAGGTACTTAGAGTATAAGTACCAGGTACTTAGACCCGTGAATGCGCTCGTTCGTGTGGTTTTCCCAGCACCTTCTCCCTCCCTTCCAGCGCTCGCCAGTTCACCTCTTCTGCTGCTTCGTACTTGCCCTGACAGCGAAATATCCAAGCCAAATTACTGGTACCGGCCAGCGTGTCTCTATGGTCCTTCCCTAGCACCTTCTCCCTCCCTTCCAGTACTCGCCGGCTCATCTCCTCTGCTGTCTCGTACTTGCCCTGGCCCTCAAGTATTATAGCTAGATTGCTGACACTTGCTAGCGTGTCTGGGTGGTCCTTCCCCAGCACATTCTCCCTCCCTTCCAGTGCTCGCCGGCTCATCTCCTCTGCTGCCTCAAACTTGCCCTGACCCTCAAGTATTGCAGCCAGATTGCTGACACTTGCTAGCGTGTCTGGATGGTCCTTCCCCAATACAATCTCCCTCACTTCCAGCGCTTGCCGGTTCATCTCTTCTGCTGCTTCGTACTTATCCTGACAGTGAAATATCCAGGCCAAATTACTGGTGCTGGTCAGCTTGTCTATGTGGTCTTTTTCTAGCGCATTTTCCATCCCTTCTAGCGATCGTCGGGTCATCTCTTCTGCCGCCTCATAATTTCCCCAATGCTCAGGTATTGATGCTAGATAGCTGATGCTTGCCAGAGTGTCAGGGTATGTTTTCCCCCAAAGCTTCTCCATGTCGTCTAGCAATCGTCGGATTATTTCTATAGCCGCTTCCTGCCTGCCCCAAAGCTGGGATGCTGAGATCTGCATTGCCTGATATTGTTGTTCCTTCCATACTGCCTTCTCGCCCCTGCCCAACGCATACTGGAACGTCTCCCCTGTCGCCTCGTACTTACCTTGACAGCGAGGCACTGCTTCAGATTTCAGAGCCATGGTATTGGCATTTCCTCTGAGATTAGAATTCACAGCACGATTTGCAGAACTTATGATGCCCACGAAAGAACAAGCCGGGTTGTCCGGTAGCCTGTCGCAGAGAAAAATCGGCATTGAAATTAGAAGGAGAGTTGAATAGCTCGAGAAATCAGCCTCCAGGCGAACTAAATCTCTGAAACTTGTCAACCCATGTGCGTGGACATCTTCAACATCGTCTGGAGGACGATCCCGCACCCAAGATTCCCACTGCGCTAGATCTGGGACCACTTGTGGATTCTTCAACCGGACGGTAAGCAGTACCAGAGGCTCGGCGATGGAAGGATCAGTTGAGGCAGAAGTCTGTAAGGATAGAGAACCCGATTGAGATAACAGACAGGTCGTGGAGGCGGAAGAAACAGATGAAAGGTTGGCTACGAGGCTTGGAGTCAGCGTAATTGATGGTAATGCTTCGTCCCCTTTGAAGCTGTACCAAGGCTCCATCAATAGCTTATTTGGTCCGGGCCCTTTGAAGCGCTTCATGAGGTTGGCATGAAGCATCGCGACGTTGAACCGTTGAGCACTTAGAATCTTCAGTTCCTCAATTAAATTCCTCGTGAATGAATTGTCATTCACACTTGTCGTGGTGGTCCGGCTGTTACAAGACCACAGACCTTCCTTGGTTCCCTCTCCTCTGGCCGCGATGGCCACATAGCAGCAGTCGAGGATGAAGAGCACATCTGTATCTGCCCGTTCTAGGATGCCCTGTGAATCCGACCAATTTAAGGAAGGGCCTCCACTAAGGCACGCATTCCAGATGCTTCTTCTCCGACGGATTGTACCATGGCCACCATAATACAGAATGAGTAGGTTGGATGGGTCGTCGTATGTGCGGCGGAAGTCATTCAGCCTATCCTCAAGCCTGACGTTTGGTTTCTGGTTAGGAATAAGGCATCGTTCCGTCTTATAATGGTATAGGTCCTTGAAGACCTTGTCAAGCGCTCCAATCTCAGATTCCGTTCCAAGATCGTCATCTCCCCAGCGCACCAATAATACGTGTACGTTGGTATATCGCCTGAAGCGGGGCGCGGTTCCGGGCAGACGGATCCGACAGACGGTTCTGGCGAGACGGATTTGTTCTGTCCGAGTTGTCAAGTTGGCGACTTGGTCAATTGGGCAGCAAATTGATCAATCGGACGGAATTGGTCAATCGGCATCCGAGTCATGAAGCGAAGGACAATTTAATGAGGGCGGCCAATATTGCCACAGGGTGAAACGTTAGCCCCACAGGTAAAAACATTAACCCCACAGGGTCCCAGTTAAGCGATGCCTAAGTCCTAGTTAAAGAGCACTGAGCTATGCCTCCAGTGCAACATCAAGAATGCGCCACACTCTCTTGCACCGCTATGAAAACTAGATTAAAGGGCATTTAAACTGCATGTAATCCTATAGAACACAAGGCTTTTACATATCGCTGCCTGCCTCATTAAACAAGGTCATAACTGGAGATAGGCATGGGATGTGGCTACGGTTTTTAACCCTGTGGGGCTAACGTTCTTACCTGTAGGGCTAACGTTTCACCCTGTGGCAATATTGGCCGCCTTTAATGAGAGTAAGCCCCAAGCTATCTA
>JAJDMY020000766.1:0-15101 GCA_022345705.2 Sabuloglossum arenarium | reverse complement strand
TTCTGGCTCGGGTTCGCGAAGCAGGTCCGGTGCCAAGTTCCCACACGCGCTGGGATTTCTTGGTCTTTCTTGTCGTGACCATGCCGTTGCCTGCTGTATTCTCATCAGCGATGACTGTTTGTGTTGGGATATGGAATGAGTTTGACTTACCGTCCGTACCTTGCTGGGTGCGCTCATTGTCGGCTAGCTGGGCCTGCTGAGCGCCTGTACTCTCGTTAGTGATGATTGTTACGTTGATATGCGGAGTGAGTTTGACTTACCATGCCCGTCTTGCTGGACTTGCTGGCCAGTGGCTGGATGGTGTGCTCTTTCGTCTACACTCTCGTCTACACTCTCGTCTACACTCTCGTTAGTATTGCCTATATCATTGGAGCGTGGAATGAGTGTTTGACAAACCTTTCCCGCCCTGATGGGCTCGAAGGCCGTCTCGCTGCCGGGCGACCTTGACGTCTGTAATCTCGTTAGTATTGCACACACCATCGAAGCGCGGAATGAGTGTTAAACAAACCGTTTTTGCCCTGATGGGCACTCTTAACGTCTGTACTCTCATCAGCTTTTGACTATTGTGTTTGGAATAATTTCACTTTCGAGTGGGTTGAACTCACCTGATCCGTTGGAAGACATCTTTTAGTTATACGTGCTGGTAAACGTGGTGGAGTATATGAAGAAGTTTTGGTTGTGAGGTTTGTTCACTTGCTGGTGATGTATAACTACAGCGGAAGAGAAAAGAGGAAGTGGAAGAGGAGCGAAAAGTTCATCCTCTGAGCTCTTGACAAGATTCTATTCAGGTATTCAATACCGTCCATTGCTATTCGTCATTCTGCCCCAATTGGGGTCAGAATTGATGTGGTTGACAAACCGCACAGGCGACAATAGGTTTGTTGACGCTCAATGGCATTTTTTTGCCATTAACACCGCTTCTGAACTGTTTTCTCGAGGAAAAACACAAATCTGAAGCACCCCCTGCAGCTCGTGAAACAGTTCAGAAGAACTAGCCATTGCCTCTTTGCTTCTGAGTATTTCAGTTTGTCAATTTGTGAGTGTTGCGTGGTGCCCATTTAATTCAATCACAAGCACACCCGGTGAACAAACAACACGTCTACAAAAAACACGCCTAAAGATAGCTGGAGCAGATTCTGAACTCTTTCATTGATCAGAACTTTGGAACGAGCCCTACAGAGGTCTACAGAGGTCTACAGACGTGGAGGTGTCCATCGGACAGTAAAATCATTAATCGTTCTTCCCTCCACCAACAACGAAATGCTCTCAGCCTACGAGCTCCTCCACTCGAACCCACCACCCTCTCCGCCCTTCATCCGCCGCCTTGCCATAACCAGCACCTCCAACTCCGCAACCTGCAATGTCCTCTATGACCCTGTCGACCCCAGCACCCTCAAACCTGTCCCTGCTCGCGAGATCAGACACTTCCGCCAGTACCTCCACCGCATGCCCTACAGATTCCAAGTTCCCTATGCAAATTTCGCGCCATACCTGCTCCGCAATGAGGCTGATGTCGCGATGATCGGAGATGCGGGGGTGCTGGTGCCAGCGCTGCAGGTTGTACTTGCGTTGCTGTGCGAGGATCGCAAGAAGGATGTCGCGATGTTGCCGCAATGTTATATCGGCAATAATAGCAACAGCAGTAACAACACTGCTATTACGACAGCAGGCATGATTCCCGACCGCACGCTCGCAGAGGTGTACATGGTGAATGCGTCAGTCAAACGCTCCTCACTCGTGGTGGAACCAGTGTGGAGTCTCGACTACAAAGCGCCAGAGAAAGCGACGGCATCGATCAAGAGTGTGGAGAAGCAAATCGAGGCGAGAGCGCAGTTTGATGTGCCAGATGATTGGGAGAAGATGACAAGGCAGTTGCGGAAGTATGCGGAGTTGAGTGGGTGTAGGCATCAGATGGTGATGGATGAGAGGACGATGGTTTATCTGAGGTTTCCAGAGAGGGGGGATGAGGATGTTTTCTATACTACGGCGACGGTGAGGTCGGAGGAGGATAATCCCAGCTCTCTGATGAGTCTGGTGATGGCGGTGGTGGCGACAAGAAATGCAGGGATGCTCTGAAGGATGGTAGTAGTGCTTTGGACGGGGGTGGAGGCGATGACATTAACCCTGGCGAAGACACCAACTCATCCATCCCGAACTTAAACCTAAAAGGTAAAGCAAAAGCCTCCCTTCGCAACCCCTTACTATCATCAACATCCAACCCCCCGGCTCCTCTCACCGCTCGCGAACTCCTCTGCTTCGTCGCCTGGCGCGCACTCTCCAAAATTGCCTCTCAGCCTCCCCTCCCCAAAACCATCAAAACCTCTTCCGACAACAGCAATATCTTCAGGTTCACACGCAAACGCACCTGGGCTGATGCTGCGTCTTCAGCGTCGCAGTCGCCGAGAGAGCAATCGGCGTTGAGATATGAGACTAGGTCTCAGAAGGGGAGGAGTGTTGATTATGGTGATGCGATAGAGAGGAATTTTGCGGGTAGGGGAGTTGGTTTTGATAGGGGGTGTGATTTCCAAGATCACCGTCGCGAACACGATGGCGATGAGTGGAACTGCTGGGAAAAAATCCCGATGGGTTCAGTGCTTGAGTTTCCAGAGCTGAGATTAGATAATGTGGATCTGGAGTTTGAGAGGGAGCGTGAGGGCCGGGATGGGGATTCGAGACCTAGCTCTAGAGGCAGTCGTGGGATGAGTTGCCATGGGGCGCACTTCATACGATGAAATAAAAGTCCTTTGAGTAGAGCGATGTGTATGTTGGAGAGGCAGATTTCAGTTGTGGTATTTGGATGTGCACGTGTGTTATGCGCCAAGCTTTCTTCGTGTTAACAACCTGGTTCTTCCACTCGCCCAGTTCTCCTCACATCTTCCTTCTTTCACTCTTTCAATCATTCATCAACTTTGCTGCTTCGTTCGCCTTTTACTCTTTAGTTACTCTGTAGCTCTTAGCAACAGCAGCAATAACAACAACACACGCAACTAGCGTAACACGCGGCTCAAGCTCTCTTCCTGCCTTCGATCGAAAACCACACCAAGGTCAATCCACCACACTTGTGCGTGACTACTACTTTTAATCTCCGCCTTGTCCTTTATCTAATACTCAGCGTTTCCAGGTAGAAAGTACTTTAATCTTAAGCCAGTAGCCGCCTCGATCCATTCCATATTCTGCTCTCTCTTCTCCGAATTCAGAAAATGGCACCTCCCAAATCGCAGCAATGGAGAATTACGGACTTCAAGACCTTCGATATGATCTGGGCTCAGCTGCGTATGGGCCAGGACCACTTCGAGAGAGGCGTGAAAAAGGAAGTGAAGCGCCTTATACTGGAAACCGACTGGATAATCCCAGGACCAAAAGAAGTTGGTGAGTGGTGGGATATTCGATTGAAAGAGATCGTAGAGGAGGTATTTGTTTCTCATCCAGAACCTGGTCTGAATGCTGAGCTGTAAGTTGATGTCTGCTCATTTGTCGTCCGGCGCTGTTGCTCACATGTATTTGCCTAGATACAAATATGCGATAGGCAGACTCGTCAACACCCATACCGAATCAATGAGAAAGACAGCTCGGCAAGGAACGGTAAAGCAGAATAGAACAGAAAAGACATCCGAGTCACCAGGATCATATAAAGGCAAATCTCTCATGGCAAAGAAGAGAGGTGGGAGGAAATGCTCATCCGTTGCATCGCCGGAGCAGCAGTTATTGTCGTCATCTTCTCAAAGAGATGGAGTGCAACAGATACACCCGTCCCCCTCGCCGCCCCACCTCTTCGATAAAGAGAATGAGGACCATATGTCTCCCCAGCCGAACTTCCAACTTTCACAGGCTATAGAGTTTATTTCTCTATCTGAATCCTCTCTGATATCGAAGGCCAATCCAGCACCGGGGAGTTTTCAAGACGAGACAACCCCGGAGAGCAATGCAGAGACTTCACCCGGGTATAGCAAGAGGCTGGCATCCTTAGAACAAACCGTGTCTCAGCTAAAGTCAGACTTCGAACAAACTGTGTCTCAGCTAACTAAGATATACCTTAAGGATAGGAAGGACGTGCACGAATCCATAAGAGACATCGATAGCAAAGTCGAAAACATTAAGAAGGAAATGAACAGAACCTATCGAGGATTATGCCGGTCGAGGATGATAGCGATGAACAGCAGGTGGCCACTATCCCCTTTAAAAAAATTGCGGTAAATTCTAGCGACGATTTCGGGATGATGCTCAAGTTTGAAGACGCTACCTATTTCTTCAGACGAGTGTGGGATGTTGACACAAATGAAGAGATCTATAATGACATGTCAGAACATGTTAGGGCTATTTTGAAGGGTGGAGATGAGGCTATCCTCGCCCACAGTCACATAGGGTCTAGTAAGACCTTCACCATGGTGAATGATATTATTCCACTCAGTATCACGGACCTCATGGGAAAGATTAGCGAAATAAACACCCCAGGCAGCACCCACGAATTGCACATGCGTATAGTTGAAGTGACGCACACTAGCATCAATGATCTTCTTAAACCGACAAGAGCAGGAAGAGAGAGCTTCTCAGCCATATTTACTAGGAAGCTATTGTAGCGGTACAACTGATCATCGGACGAAAGAGGTCATTGCATGTCTCGATATTCCATACCACTGGCGTGTCACGTTGAAAAGGGACGCCTTCAGCTCGCCAACTTGTTTGATAGCTTCTGCTGCTTTAAGAAGATTCTTGACTCCGCTTGGTGCTCTTAAAAGCAGCACTACATGAATTCTCAACCTTACTCGGTGGAAGTCGAACCGGTGATTTGCAATTGCAAGAACGAATCACTAGGCTCTTCTATTAAGGGAGATCACAGATGAAGAATTCCACCGATGGATCTCCTATTCTCCTGTTCTGAATGATCAACCCTCCCCACTAAAACTCCATCCTCATTTCCACGTCTGCAAATGTATCGCCTCAGCCATCCAGCATTCGATAAGCATCTGTCAGTTGCTTATGTTTTGCCATAATCTCTTCTAGTATAGCGCTATGATTTTGTAGCTCAAGATTCTCCTTGTGTTCCTCCACCTCCGGCTCCAGCGCTATGTTGAGACTTCCCAGATCGAGATTGCCCAATTTAGACTTCTCCGCTTTCGCCTTCAGGCTCAAAAGGGTTTCGAGATCAAGATTTCCCTGGTCGTCTTAGCATCAATCCCCATCAGTCTCGCAGCGATGTGGCTGATGCATTGCTCCCTTGGAGCTGTGATGGCGAGATTATCGGCAGCCTGAGAGAAGCTGTGAGCTACAGGACAGAGTTGGGAGTAGATTATAACTAACTTACGACTAGTATGTCGAAGCGAATGTCCCAGTTGCGCTCAAAGAACTTTGTGTTCCACTCGCTGTAGTGGTGGCTTAGGCTCGAGTTCGGCGAATGGTGGCTGCACCATTCCATGACTGTATCGAGAACACGCTGTGTTAGCTATATGATTGCCGGGATGGACTACCACCTCCAGGTCACTGGCAGAGAATGGGATACCATCATACTATGACCGAGAGTAACACATATTTTTCTTCTTCGCAGCCTGGCCTCGCACTATACCCTTTATCCTCTTCCAACCGACGTTCAAGAGTAGGACTTAGTGCGACGGCCGTTCGATCTGCGAGACCTTGCGGAATAAGCGGAATCAGATAGCAGTATTTCATGGGAATTGGTGAACGAACCGCATAGGATAACAGTCCCCGTTTCGCCAAGTAGCTTCACTGTTCTCCTCTCAACGAAGCGCTTCTTACTTGGAAACCGTGCGACTCCAACTTCCATGAACTGTTGCTGGGAGATGCGAGCAGCAGGAGTTTGGGGAGGGTGGCCCTCTGCCGTCACGATCGTCCACCCCAACCGATACAACAAACCCGCAGCGCCAGACGTCAACTCTGCGCCTTCCGCCAGCACAATTCTCATCTTATTTATATCCCACAGCAGCTCCAAGGCTAACGCGTATACATCAGTCTCCTGCCAGAAGTCTTCGCGGTGGGGCATGAAGTAAAATTCCTCGATATGTGCCATGAAGCCTCGTGAGTCATACAGGAGGATTAGACACGACCGCACATCGTCGAGGAAGCGTATTGTGGCATTGGGAAGTTTAAAAGAGCTTAGATTGACATGATAGCCCGATCGATCGTCGATGTATGAGTCCACCACATGTGGTGCGCTGACATGCAAACGACGAACATGGAAGGCGTTGGTTCCGATCAAGGTGATCCAGACTAGAAAGACAGGCCAAGTGTTTGGATTCGTAAAGGAGAAGGTGTTGGCCCCGTAAGAGATGTGTGACGCTTCTAAACACACACTGTGGCATGTTGCAAGGAAGTGTGCGACAGATGTTGCTCACGGATAGTGGATAGTGGTGACTGGACCTCCGCCATCCGCAATCCAGTCGTCCTGAATTTTGAAAGGGGGGCGCCACTCCCAGACCGCCCGGCCATCTTTTCAGTGCTCTTGGAAAAGATTTCTGTTGGCTGCCTTATATACCAACTTGTTTGTCCGCGTGTTTGCATATATCCACGCCAGTCTATATTTATACTAAGCGAAATGAGGAATAACTCCATCCCGACCGGCTACATTTCGTTGTACGGATGCTAACGCGTGCCTAAGATCATAACGCAGCTCTACTCAACAATCGATGGGCCATGCAGTAAGAAACGGATAAACAACTAGCGGGAGCCAGGAGGAGAGGAATATCAGAAGGTTGGACGCGGATTGGTAGGATTGTGCAATTAAGCTGGGGGTAGTAAAAATATACAATTGAGAAGGCACTTCTATTTAGAGGAGACTCAAGTTTTGTCCGTGTCTAGGCAACTGGCAATCATGTAATCAGGTCTTGCAGGAAAGCCAGATTCAACTCCCACTAGATTACACGAGCGGAGTGGACACTAGATAGCTCAAGATAAGCCCTAGCCGCCACCGATGATGATTCCATTCTTATTGTATGTACAAGCGGACCTCCATCGTCACTTATTAAGGGTGTTGGCCTTGTTTGTACCACCGGTTCTCATCACCCATTCGTGCCTTTTCCTCATCCGAGAGATCGTCTGGCAGCGATAGTAACTCTCTCATCTCCGCTGGTGACTTGTTGAGGCATAGCTTTACCAAGACTTTCAAGGCGATATTTAGGAGTGGTTCCACTTCGAGGAAGTTGGCTCCCTAGGAAGAAGTGGTAAATGTTAGCAAGCGTTAATGTTCGCAGGTTGCAAAGGCGCTTGCCCTAATGACGCGGAGGATATCTGAGTCTCTATTGAGAAGGAAGCCCTCGTCCCACGAGTCAATAGAGAGAGAGGTGGAGGTATTGATGGCTTGGCTATTTTTGTAGAGGGGGTTGTATTTGTGATGCTCACACCACGCGATTAGTGTGAGGAGGGTGAGTCGATCAACCTAAAAGAGCAAGTCATAGTTACCTTAAGACATTTTAGAGATTAAGAGAATGGATTACCTGCCTCTGGGACTCTAATGGGTAGGTCCGTGTCCTCGAGACCCAACTAGAGCATTGTGTGGAGAACGTGCGAGAGCCTCGCGGCTTCACGCGCTGGTGAGAGGGAAATCTGTGAGCGGAGGAGCAGTTGGGAATTGGGGGTAGGTGAACATACAGCATGAGCAATAACCTTGTGCATCATCAGCACTTTGGAGATAGACGGAGTCCTTGCTGGAGTCCTTGTTGTCTGGTGAGTGCGGAGGAGTAATACTTTGGGACTCTTGTATAGAAGCACTTGTCGAGATATCTGGCCAGCTAACGCCCCGAATGACCTTCCAGTTGAACTTTTCGAACTTAGCCAGTGTGTTCTCCGTAAACTCCTCTCCAATCTCTCCCAACTCCAGTTCCACATTTGGCTGATGCTCACAGCGATCCCGATATTCGTAGATCGGCTCGACGCATTCCGATCCTTCGTTCTCAAGCTCGACCTGGTACTCGCTGGCCACCAGCACCCGAAGGCTGCAGAGATTCAGCAGCTCGAACAGATCCAGACAGCTCCAGTCAATTGGATCTATCTGTTTTTCCACCGAGAGCTGTAATTGGGCCTGGTATATCGGCTGTTGTCCTATACACGGCAGTAGAAGGGATCAAGGCCATGCCGTATAGGGAACGGTAGAATGTGCGAAGCTGCGGGAGATGCACTCCAATGTCTCGCAATAAGCTCCGCTTCAGCGATCCTATACGGACAAGGAACAAGTAGAAGTGAGCCCATGCGTCTATGCCGGAGAAGTTGAAGCGGTTGTTGCTGTAGAAGAAGGGAGTTGCCTCTTGGCTCACTTGCTTTCACGAGAGAAGCAGATTGGGTGCCAGACACGGCATGTTATCACCATCCATACGGATTGGCTCTGGGGATTCCAGTGCCAATCGGTAGAATCGGTTTCGTAGTTCTGATGCAAAGTGGAGGAAAGAAAGAGGCGTGCCGTAAGTCAAGCTTGTCGTCGAGGTGACTCGAACGACGAAAGTGGAAGTAGAGGGGGATATAATTGTCGAGGACATTGGATGATAGGAAGCAAGTGGGTTATTTAGAGAGGGTCGTGGCAGCTGCTGCGTTGGATGAGGAGCTGCGCTTGGTGGTGTTATGTGTTGCAATGTGGTGGTGGGTCTTGCAGAAAAATAGAACGCGCTTAGAGTCAACATGACTTATTCTCCAGCTAAATAGCGCTCATTGGCTCTGAGCACGATTTCCTATTCTAAAAGGCCTGGATCATATACTTTTACCTCCCTCGTAATCACAACAATCACATTACAGCAACAGCCCACTAGTCTCGCTCCGACTTCGAAATGGTAGAATAGCTGTGAGCGGCAATTGGTTTCATAAGACCAAATCAATTGGTAGGTCTTCACCTCCGTCTTCCCTTATCGTCATTGCTCGCTCACCTCTCATTGATAGACAACGACCAGCTACGCTTTCCTGATAGTGGCAATGGCCGCGGCCACTACTGACATGGTGGCTATGGCCTTACCTAACAATATCCTCGCGACCTTGCGTGGCCGGGGCTTAACACATGAATCCCACACCACATCGTGTTTCGCCGCTTCCCACAAGATCAAACCCAAGACATCGAGCTATTCATCGGTCCCGGTCCTCGCTTGCGCCTTCATTTGGCGATGCTCGAGCCAGTCTCGCTATACTTTGCGGCGCTGCCTAGCTGCTACCGACTGCTCGGGGGTGTCCCGAGGCCGCACAGCAACAGACTAGACTTAGATGACATCAAATGGCACTTTATCGTGTGTTATACGGGTGGAGAAGTCACTTTCGTGCCAAAAAGAACTGCAAGTCAATTTCCTTTTCCCTGTCAACTGAGTAATTAGGATATACACTGATCCTTTCCCCCGCAAGCTCAGGTCCCATTTATAGGAGATGAAGAGCAGAAGTCACAAGGCGTTAGAGACCTCAGAATCCTTCGACGTAGCTTCATATCTCTGTTCCGTGCAATCTACGGACAGCTCATCTTCGAAGGCCTTGGCGGCTGACCTCCACGCCCAGATTTTACAGTTACCTTCGCCCTCGACCTAGCTACCGATCTTCAGTGTTTCCACACCATCCAACCTCACTTCCAGAGGGCAATCTTCGGCGATCCAGCTCAGGCAGCATTGGCAGAATATATTCTCAGGTGGCTAGAGCTATATCTCTCCCTCTGCTGCAAGCTTCAGGTCTGGGGCTCGCCTTTCAAAGCTGCCTTCGCGCAAGTCGTGGGTAGGTGTTTTATTCCATCAAACTTCTTCGAGTCTTACCCACATACTCCTCCATCGCTAAGACGGCTGGTAAAGTGACATACAGAATAGTTACAAATGGAGTTTGTAGAAGCGATGGAGAAGATCTCGTGGATTAAGCCGGATGACGTTCTGGCATATGTGGTTGCAAACATTGTGTGGAGACATATTCAGAAATCCAGATCTACCTGGCCATCGCCTGGGCAAGAAGGAATACTCATTTCTACCATCGCCGATATCCCGGTACTTGAGGATGCGGATCGCCAGGTCTACGCGCAGATTCGTGGTGGTTCTAGTACCTCATTAGAAGTTGCCTCTCCACAAACAAATAGCTCCACACTTTCCGATGGCCTCCTCGACGCTGTCACAGAATTCCACACGAAGCACGTTATTCTCGCAATAAGCCCCTTCCTTGCAACCGGCGCCACAGGCTACATTCGGGATCCCACAAATGTCCCTTTACCCTACAACGTCTATTCGGGAAAGACCATCATGAAGATAGTTCCCCATTTTATGTGCGCTACCCTATGTCCTGCGCTGCTGGATGAAGGAATTGGAGAGCTGAGCATGACGAAGGTGTGTGGTGGAGAGTTCCAGAGACACTATGTCCTTTAGACGGTCTCACTGCTGGGGAGACTGTGTGCGGGATGAGGCTACAAAGGGCGGTGGGGGGAGGCAATTTGTTCAATGCTGGCTTATTTATCTGTTTCTTTTGTTATATCCCAGATCCCTTCACTCTCGGCTTCCCACTTTCTTTTTTGGGCTACTCTAAATTAGCTTCCGAGATACTTCCAGGTTACAAGTTTCTTACATCACAGTTGCTGAGGTTGATGATTATTATTCTTTGAACGTGATTCCTGTTTTAGATTCCTTCATAACAATCCTGCCTTTTCTTCTGCATCTCATCCATCCACCGTCCGTGTCTAGAACCAATGCGAAATAGGCTAGCCTAGCCTCTAAATTGAATAGAAAATTCTTGTACAGTACTTAGAACTGCGATAACGAGCGGTTACATCGGATATGGTTCTGGTGGTTATTGTCAAGGAAAGAGGAGAGTAGCTCAAAATCAGCTCACTTTCTTATAAAGCTTATTAAAAAAATCATTTTGGCATCTTCTAATTACATGTGGATGAATTCTCTCATTCTTTCTCCCTCCCATGAAGCATAAAAAACAGAAAGCAAAGCAAGAAAGCAGAAAATGAGAAGATGAGTGGGTGGATGGGGTGACGGCTAAGGGGGGATATTCGATGGATGAAGGGCGAGAGGCAAGGGGTAAGTAGCAAACAACGGGGATGGTGTTGTGATGTATGATGGAGAAGAGGACCCCCTACCAACAAACTCACTCCTTCCTCTCCTCTTCTACCTCCCTCCCCTTTCCTTTCCCCACAACCTTACTAAGCTGAGGTCGTCTAGGTGGCAATCCCAGCACTCCAGTAAGTGGCTCATGAAATAATGGTGTGATGATATGTGTTTTTCTCAAGACAACAGGAGGACCTCTGCGGCGAGGGCGTGGAGGAAGGATCGGGTCGGCGCCGGAGAGAGAGAAGCCGAATGGATGGGTGCTGTGTGTTTGGGTGATCGGGGGTGATGAGGGGGATAGAGGGGACAATAGTGGATGTATTTCCGAATGCTGTTCGTTGGGGGTTTGGAGGGGTGGTTGAGGGCGACTGAGGAGACTTGGTTCTTTCATTAACTTTGAGTTCTCTGGTAGATGGGATTCTGAATGCTGGTTGGCGGCTTGGAGTTGTCGGCGAGGTCCCTCCATCTCTTCCACCATCCCTAACTTCTCTATCGCCTTCTCCATATCCTGATCCTTGTAGCCGTTAACCTCCTTGCGAAGTTCATCGTTTCGCAATTAGAGATACACGACTTTTGTACGGAGTATCGATAATACCTCCTCAGTTTCATCCCGAAGGGCTTGGGCCACTTGCTGCATTTTTGCTTTCTCATTGGCTTCTTGTTCCTGGAGTAGTGTGTGCAGCTGTAAAATCTCCAATAATTGTTTTCTGTTCGTTATGGTCATTTCGGAGACTTTTTCGGAGAGCGTGGTAATTTCTAGAGTCTGTGCTTTGTTGAGGAGGTTCTGAGTGGCGAGTTCAGCGGCTTGTTGGTCATTCTTCGCGGGGAGTGACTGAATTGTCATATGGAGATTGGTCTCTCGATGGTTGGTTTCGTCTTTCATATCTTCGATTTGAGCAAGCAGAGTCTGGCATATTTGTTGCAGTCCTGCACCCTCCTCTTTCACTTTTGAGGGCTTGCTTTTGTCTTGCTCAAACCCTTCTACCCGCTCAAACTCTTTTACCCACCCTGGAATGCCATTATGGCATGCCCTCATGGAACTCCGCACTTGTCCTAGGAGAGTTTGTGCTTTCTTCTTCAGTATTTCGTCGGGTTTTCCATTCATAAGTCCCTTAAAGATCTCATTCTCGTAAATTTCTTCCAGTAGCTCCTTTTTGAGGCTTGATTAGTTATGAATTAATATTAAGTTCTGTTATACTGTTAGTTATTTTATTAACGCTAATTTCCCTTGTTCGCTGTTTAGATGGTACCCTGATGCTTCCGCTGCACGATACATCCATGCAAGGAACTCTCGAGCCTTCGTGATCTCAGAATGGTTGGAGTCGTCTACGTTAGGAAAGAGGAACATGAGTTGTTTTTTAATATTAGAATTTCCAAGGAAAGTAGCTATTGTATGATGTTGGCTTGCCTTGGCTTTGTAGTGATGATGACGATGTGAAGGCTGGTGATTGCTGGCTGGTGGGTTTAGAAAGTAGATGATGAACACGCACTAAAAAGCTTGTCCGTAGACAGTTGACAAATTAAAAACCAATACGCCGTGAACAACGAAATTGAAACTACTATATCACTGCCAATTAGCATTTTCTTAGCATCACTTTTTCTTCACCACCATAAACAGAACCTCTTGCACTACATACTTCTAGACCGAGCTACTGTTCCACCACAAGTATGAGAAACACAGCGAGTACAGTTGCAACGTATAAAGCACCTAGTCAACACACGTTTTTCAAAAATGCTGAAATGCCACAACAACTCCGAAAACGACATTGAACCAAAGAGTTATCTGACAACCAGAACGAAGAATACTCAAACACAGGCTTGGGTAATTTTGGAGATCCTCCTACAGTGAGCCAGGGGCATTCGCAGGACGAAACAGAATGTATTGGTGTAAGTATTCTACCAAAAGAGTTCAGCGCACGCTAGAATCACAGCTAACAGAAGCTGTTATGCAGTCTCAGCTTAAATAACTCACATCAGAGTAATGCCACTGGGCTGTTTTGTGGTAATGGGTCACATTAACATTTTGAAGCCGGGGGCCTTGATTTCGACCATATTCTTCTTGGAAAGCTGATGTATGTAGGATCGGATGTGGAGATGGTAATGCCACATAGGATAATGTGTTGGAAGCATAGATAACACGCTCACCATGACTGCGCTTAGTCACGAGACTTTCCACTAGCTAGCGTGTATATAGTTAGCACACACGTAGTAGAACTTCATAGATCAATCAACTCACCTTCACCTCCGTTCAACAGTTATGAGCCTGGCTGACGACAGCCCAGCGAGCTGATTCGAAAAACACACGCTTGCGACCTGCTAGGGTATACATACAGTGAAAGCACTGAGCAACTGATTGCCACCGCTCAGAGTGTTAAACCCGAAGAGTACGGCACGAAGCACATAAAGTCATCATGACGACGACGCAGAAAACTCACGCTCAGTTCGCCGAGCGACTGGGAGATATGGTTCGACATGATCCGGAGTACAGCCAAATGGCAGAAATCTGGAAATTCGTCGATCCCGCGATCAGAAGTGAAGACTTACCGGATCTAGTGAAGGATCCAATGCCTACACCTCGTGATGTAAACCCCGCGAAGGTCTTGCTTAGCGAGCTTACAGCGATAGAAGTAGAAGAATTGAAATTCCTACGAGACGTGCGTAAAACACAGAATCGTGAGTACGAACAGCAGAAGGCTGCCCTACGGACCCTGCACACGCTGATCCATGAGACCGTATCCCGAGCCTATTACACCTACCTAATCGAAAAAGAGACTATACACGAGATGCTTATTGCACTCAAACAAAGAGTAGCCCCGACAGATCAAGCTCTTCGCCTCGAGCTTGCGAACCAATACAAGAAGCTATGCAAAGATCCTCGAGGACAGAACATTGAGAACTGGATCAAGCATTAAGAGACCACCTACACCAAGTGCAAATAGCTAAACCTAGCGATTGTCGCGGACGCTCAGCCACTCTACGATTTTTTCAGAGCAATTAAAAAATATTCCCCGGACTTCGCCGGCAACTGGAGGATACAAGTGCAGAAACAAGAACTTGAAGGCGATGGGATCCCGGATATCTACAAACTGCTCGAGCATTTTCGGAATGACATACGCATCCAAAATGTGGATGAGGAACTGCAGACGACTCACGGAGCATTCACATCGACGTTCCGGAACCAGAAGCAAGATGAGAGCAAGGATAGTCGACCATGCCTATGCGGCAAGAACCATAGGTTCAAGACATGTTTGTACCTAGGCGATGCCATCAGACCGAGCGGTTAGAGACGTGACCCGGTATTACAGCGCCAAATCGATGAAAAAATCGAGAATAGCCTCCGACTTCGAGATGCAGTAGATCGAGCACGCGCACAAACAAAAAAGGACAACATGAATTCGAGCTCAAACAGAGGCAATAGCAAGACCGAGTCCGAGAAAGCCAATAGGGCTAACTTCGTTGTCTCTGACTATAGTAACGAGCTAGTCAAATACTTGCTCCATAATTGTGTTATCCTTGACTCGGAGTTACGCTACACATATGCAATGACCGTGCACAATTCGAGACCTACGACCCGGCAGTGGAAGAAAACGTGGTAATTACAGGCAATGGTACAGCCCTAATCGAAGGGTTTGGATGTATCAAAGTCACAGTGTAAACTCTGACTGGACAAATGGAAATCATGCGGACATGGCATATATCCCGACATTCCATACTACAGTTGCTTCATTGAATAAGTTCATAGCCAAGCATGTGCATTGGGATATGGAAGGCAAACATCTCACTCATGATAAGAGGATCTTCTGTATGCTCGAGCGACATGGTGGAAAATGGACCTTGGAGTTCAATGAACCTACTAGTAACAACAGTGTATTTCTGGCACAATCTATGCAGAAAATTACCCCGGCCGACCTATGGCATCAACGCCTAGGGCATATTTGCCCTGATGCAATTCAGCATTGGCTCTCGGTATTACGACACCCTGAAATGGTGCAGCCACACCCCCAGAATGGTGCTACCACACTCTGCCGAGGCGACTACAGCCGCAATACAACCACGTCTCTCAGTAATTTGTCTTGTAGATTAGGTATTATATTTGTGCCTGGC
>JAJDMY020000765.1:0-15115 GCA_022345705.2 Sabuloglossum arenarium | reverse complement strand
AACCTGCTCCCCCCACAGACATCAAAAAGGTGTTAAACACCCCTGTTCTTGCTCGTAAAGCCGCCCAATTCATGGTAGCCTCAAAGCTCCTCAGGCAATATTGGAGCTACTTACAGCGCCCAACAGACATTGAGAAGCATTGAATCCTATTCTGTATCATCGCAACCCCTACGGGCGGCGGGCCTCTGGTCCACCGCTCTTACTACTGTACATAAAGATTCGTAAATGCCTTGGTAGCCAAGGGTGATTAGTCAGCCGCATAGCACTCCGAAAGGAAGCTGGAACGGCTTAATGAGAAAACCAACCAACCAACCAACCACTTGTGTCTCTCTTTGTGGAGTTGCACTCACCGTTTAAAGCAGCACCAACTGGGTGAGGTGCCTGTGAGTAAGCGGATTTCTGTCATGCTTTACCGCCAAGAATCTCTCACTGCTATATTGTCACCTGCAGGTGTTGTTGGTGAACTTCGCAATGGATCTTCGATTATGGGTGTCTGACAATCTCATAAAGGTGAAGGATGCTCTTTGCGACTTGCTTGATTTGTATGCTAATTCCTCAAAGCTCTCTGGTGCCTCCGACTCGACCGTTGTCGATTTCGTCCTCGCCACTGCAAACTCTGCTAAATCCGCCTCAATCTTACAAGACAGACTCGGCGCATTCCTCGATGGGGGAGATGCTGAGATACGGAGTTTTAGCGATGAATTGTATCACCGGGTACCGAAGAAGAACGGAAATGGCGCCCTGGATACGGGAAACAAGGAGGAGGAGAAGATGGTGAAGCAGGTGAAGAAAAAGTATGCTCTGCTTGAGATGGAGGATGACGTTGCTGTGGGCCCGTCACTTATGAAGGCTGAGGATGTGAGGAAGAAAAGCTCGAAGGATAAGGCCCGGGAAGAGAGGAGAGAAAATGAGCGGGACCGGAATGGCGAGCGTAAGAGAGAGAGAAGTAGAGATGGCGAAAGAGACCGAGACCGAAAGCATCGACCTAAAAGGCTGCGACGCCAGGAGGACGGGGAATTTAAAGACAGGTGGGGGGATGAGGAATATGTAGAGGAGGAGTTTGAGAAGTCACCGGCAAAGCGTGCCCGACTTGATGACAGTGCAGAGTCAACCCACGAAGACGTCTCTGATGTGGATGAAGAGACTAAAGCAGAGAGAGAACGAGAGCAAGATCTCAAGGAGAGAGATGAGTTTGCGAAGCGGTTAAAGAGCAAGGACGATGAGAAGACGAAGAAGCTCGTTGAAGATCGGTCTTCAACAAAAGAGGGCAAAGAATTGGCTCGGAGAAGAGCACTGGCCGATGATGCAGCAGCGCGGCAAGCTGCATTACCAGATCTTCGCGAGAGATCTCGCCAGGAATATCTCAAGAAACGAGAGATTGAACGCTTGGCTCTCCTTCGGAAGCAGGTTGTGGAGGAAGTGGAAGAACTGCGGAATAATCCTGACTTGACCCGTCGTGAAAAAGAGGAGTTTGCTAAGAACAGGGAGCTTCTTCGATTGGCGGATGAGAGACTACGGATTGATGATCATCTGGATGGATACCAACTACCAGAGGACTACATCACCGAGAAGGGCAAAATAGACAAGAAGCGAAAGGAAGAAGCTCTATACAAGCGTTATGTTGACAAGGATGAGCATGGTCACGAAAGATTTGTTACGGAACAGGAGGAGTGGGAGAGGGAGCAAACTGCAAAAGCCAAAGCCCAAATCACGCGCGCTGAGAGAGTGGATGAGGGTGACTACGAATATGTTTTCGATGACGCTCAGAAGATCAACTTCATAATGGACTCAAGATTAGAAGGGGATGGCAAGCCTGTGTCGAAAGAAGAACGATTCTTACAGGAACAACTCAAGGCTGCCGAGAAGAAAGCAGCTTCTATGGAGGAGACCAGGAAGAGTCTGCCAATATATGCATTTAGAGACCAGCTCCTCGCAGCCGTGGAGCAGTATCAAGTCCTTATTATTGTTGGAGAGACTGGCAGCGGTAAAACCACACAGATCCCACAATATCTACACGAGGTGGGTTACACGAAAGGGGGCTCGAAAGTGGGTTGCACCCAACCAAGGCGAGTAGCGGCGATGAGTGTGGCAGCTCGAGTTGCAGATGAGATGGGGGTCAAAGTGGGCAATGAAGTGGGCTACGCCATTCGATTTGAAGACGCAACAAGTGAAAAGACCGTGTTGAAGTACATGACGGATGGCATGTTATTGCGGGAATTTCTCACGGAGCCAGATCTGGGAGGTTATTCGGCACTAATGATAGATGAAGCCCATGAGAGGACGCTGCACACGGATATACTCTTCGGCTTAGTTAAGGATATTGCTAGATTCAGACCAGAGCTCAAGCTGTTGATCTCATCGGCGACAATGGATGCTCAGAAGTTCGCAAAGTACTTTGATGATGCCCCAATCTTCAATATCCCTGGGCGGAGGTATCCCGTCGATATTCATTATACCCCCCAGCCAGAGGCTAATTACCTCGCTGCTGCCGTTACCACGATTTTTCAGATCCACGTCACCCAAGGTAAAGGAGATATACTGGTTTTCCTGACGGGGCAAGAGGAAATTGAAGCAGCCGAGCAGAATCTCCAAGAGACTGCCAGGAAGCTAGGGAGCAAGATACCGGAGATGATCATCTGTCCCATCTACGCAAATTTGCCTTCAGAACTTCAGGCCAAGATCTTTGAACCAACTCCTGACCGTGCGAGGAAGGTTGTTCTTGCCACTAATATTGCGGAGACAAGTCTGACAATCGACGGTATCGTTTATGTTATTGACCCTGGCTTCGTTAAGGAGAACGTCTATAATCCTCGAACAGGGATGGAAAGCTTAGTTGTCACACCTTGCTCCAGAGCGTCAGCAAATCAGCGAAGCGGCCGAGCAGGTCGTGTAGGACCAGGCAAATGTTTTAGGCTATACACTAAATGGGCATTCTACAACGAGCTAGATGAGAACACAACACCAGAGATTCAGAGGACGAACCTAAACAGCGTGGTGCTGCTGCTGAAGAGCTTGGGGATCAATCATCTGATCGAATTTGACTTTATGGATCCACCGCCTGCAGAGACACTCATCCGTGCGCTTGAGCAGCTCTATGCTCTAGGAGCATTGAACGACCGTGGCGAACTCACAAAAATCGGACGTCAAATGGCCGAATTCCCGACAGATCCCATGCTAGCGAAATCCATCCTTGCTGCAGATAAATACGGCTGTGTCGAAGAGGTTCTCTCAATTATCGCCATGCTCGGCGAAGCTGCCGCACTTTTTTACCGTCCCAAAGACAAGAAGATTCATGCCGACTCCGCCCGTGCCCGCTTCACTATTAAGGAAGGCGGGGATCACTTCTCGCTACTGAACATATGGAATCAATGGGTCGATGCTGACTTCTCGTACGTCTGGGCCCGTGAGAACTTTCTGCAGCAGCGATCCTTGACGCGCGCCCGTGACGTACGAGATCAGTTAGCGAAACTGTGCGATCGTGTCGAGGTCACAATCTCGTCCGTAGGGGCCAGCGATCTCGTACCTATCCAGAAAGCCATCACAGCCGGGTTCTTTCCCAACTCGGCACGTTTACAGCGTGGCGGGGATAGTTACCGCACGGTAAAGAGTGGCATGACTGTGTACCTACACCCGAGCTCGACGCTCATGGAGGTTAACCCGAAGTGGGTTATTTTCTACGAGCTGGTATTGACAAGTAAGGAGTATATGAGGAGTAATATGCCGCTGCAGCCTGAGTGGCTTGTTGAGGTACGTTTTTCATATTATCATCTTTATCCTTCAAGTATTGGGAGTGGTGACCAGCGAATAACGGCTTTGTAATCGCAGGCGGCGCCTCATTACTACAAGAAGAAAGACCTGGAAACTCTTGGGACGGATAAGAAGATGCCAAAGGGCCAAGGGGCTGCAGGGGAGAAGAGCAAAGTTTGATGTGGGACTACGCCATTAGAGTAGACTTGTTAGCAGCTGCATACGCGCATGGAAAGTCGAATATCTCAGGGTCTTTGTAGACATGGAAAATGTCTGAAAACAAACATTTTTCAGACAATCTCCAAAAGCCCTGAGATATTCGATTCGTCGCCGCTTTTATCATCCTCCGTTGCTGCTTTAAATGCTTATCCCCTCCTTGTGCAACGCCATACGTATGTACGCCGCAGTGGTATTCAGGCGTCTTAAGTGCTGCCAACACGATCTCCCTGCATGGGTGTGTCCATATGCGTAAGGCTGAGGCTTCGGGGGAAGGAGGGGACCTTTAGTCGAAAACCTACGCAGGATGGGCACACCGCTCTGTATGCTCAAAAATGGAAGAAAAGGAAACGGAGGGGATATGTATGTTAGAGTGTGAATTGCCTTAGGTTATTGTAAGGTAATTGGCAAAATACGGAGTGAGGGGGATGGCGCCATGGGGTCCAGTAGGATAGCATGTCACATCTCTCCCTTTCAATCGTTGATGAGTGTTCTGTTCGCTTGCGCGGAAATTTTCCCGTCTCCCCGAACTACATAGGCTTACAGAGTTATACTATTACGAAAATATCTTTATCCATGTTGTTAATTCTTTTTTATTTTATCTTCATCTGAGCTTCCTAATTCAATCGAAGCTGTCTTGGTTGCTGTCATTACCTGACGGCGATGTAGATTTTTTTTGTCGGGATTACTGCCTACTTTAGCGGGTGACGTGGGACGTGTCTGCAGGGGTATAACAATGGGAGCAGGCTTACTTGAGCGATATATTATGCCATACAGCCCGCCTCAGGAGGCATCGCGCTGCTCACTCTCTTCAGATTCACCCTCTTTGGTCGAGAATTATATATCTAGGATAACTATTGTTGCGCCGTAGATAATCCGCTATTACAAACTCCCGCAAGCTATGGCATTCCGTCAACCTACGCACCAGTACCAACCCCACCATCAACATTATGCTTCCTCGGCAGCCGCTCCAGAAGTCCAGATCGCGACACAGATCGCTGTACCTCTTGAGGATTCGCAAGAATGGGTTCTCTTTTCGCCCACCGCTCCGTCGACTATACAGACTTTCACTGCTTCCACAGAGCGCACGGCCGGTATCTCGCGTTTGAGCGATCTCGGGTCGCTGGACACAGCCGCTGGGCGCTCGGATGGAGAGGTTGAGGATGACGATGAGGATATTGGCTCGGACGCTACCGAGGCTGATGAGGAAGAGGAACTGGATAGTCTCGATTCTCATCTCCACGCCTTCCGTGAGCCGTCTTCAGTCTACAACCGCACGTCAAGGTGCGGGTCAGATGGCGCGAGTGCAGGCGCAGTATTTCCAACACATGACGGGCTAGGGGCGTTCCCGGCGTCAAGTACACCGGCTGAAGAGCAGATATGGCTGTTCGAGCAGCTTAATCCACGACGGAGACGCAGGCTGTCTAAGCAAGAAAACGATAGAGATGTGCAAGAGAGTGAGAGACATCAACGGATACAGGTATGGCGGATGGAGCAGAGTCGAGTGTTACTGGACGAGATTGAGAGGGAGACGAGAAGGAGGAGGATGTCGAGGGGAGCTTCGGTTGTGACGAGATCTGTGGCAATGGAGAGGGAGGAGGATAGTGTCACAATGGGTGTTGGGGAGTTGACAGAGAGTAGTCAGATTGATACTGCAGAGAAATCCTCAGAGGAGGCTGAGGACGACAATGAGTCTTTCTGGGAAAGACTCACACGGAGAGTTATCCGGGATCTCATGGGCATAGATGATTCCCTTCTATCGGTTCTCTTTGGCGAATCATTGCCAGACGAGGAGAGGAGAGACATTGGAGGGGAGGCAATGGCTACGAATGCAACAAAGGAACAGCTAGCCGCCGGTGATGTTGAGGGGTTTCTGAACACCTCAAAGTGGGGAGAACGACTCTTCGAGCGTATAGCGCGCGAACTTGGCATGCTCGTTAACCAGCTCTCCGAACACCCTGGCGCTTTCTCATCATATCTACGAATCAAACAACACCACCATCACCAAGAAACCCCTGAATACTTGGACCCCCCACCCACCAGACCCCGGCGCCACTCCCGGACTCTCTCACAACCAACAACGACAGCACCTTCACTCACTCCTCCATCAATCCTAGACCCGCAATTCAACCCAACCCTCCCCCAAACAATACAGATCGCCCTCCCGCCCCTTGCCTCCCACGCTGCCGTCTGGGGCATCGAAGAAGCCTCTGACGAGGCCTCCCTTTCCGATGCCGACGATACCCTCGCTGAGCGCGTAGAAGCCGAGCGTCTCCGCCGCGAGCGCGAACACTGGGAGCGCGAACTCGACCTCAAGACTGTCCTCCGCTTTATCCGTGGGCGCTTACTCACCCCCAGCCTCAAGACCCCCTATGCCCCAAGCACCGCCGCCATCAAAAACAACACAACCACAACCACCACCGCTGCCGCCGCCGCCGCCACAATATCATACCCAAGAGAAACAATAATCCGCCATCACCACCCGCTAATATCCCCACATCGCCAGCGGAATCCCACGACGGCGATGGTAGGTGTTGGCGCGATGCCGGTGGGGATTCGGAGGTCGAAAACGAGTTGCGCGAGTCAGAGCACGAAGGGGAAGAAGGCGAACCATAGTGGGAGTAGTAGGCGTTATTGGGATCTGGGAGGGAGTGTGGGGAGTGTGGTGGGGCCGGGTTCAGCTGTGGGTGTTGGGTCTTGGGGAGAGGTTTGAGGGTTTTGTGGACGGGCTAACGATTTTCTGATGGTGCCCTACGGAGTAGTTTTTCTCGAGCTATCGGAGAAGCCAGGGGGAATCTTAGTACGTCTCTGGCCTGGGGATCGAGAGATCGGAACCGGGAAATTTTCTATCCGTTGATACATGTCTTCTTTATTTAAGCAATATTCAACGGCACTAAGAAAAACTGCGGGGCATCAGTTTTTCCAGGTCATGCGGGGCGAGGGGAATCATCCAATCGAACTGTTTGTTTTCCCTCTTCTTTTCTTTTTCTTGGATGCGCGTTTTGGGGAGGCATCTGTCCGTTTCCCTCTCTGCATATCTAGATCGGAACCATAACCTAATTTCGTTTTTTTCTAGGTATTGGTTTAAGCTTATTCTTCAGCGGGGGCCTCCTCGCGTGCCTTTGGTGCTTCTTTGGAGCGGCTGGGAGGTTTTATTCCATAAATATACCAATACTTTTCTTGTCTTCCAGCAAACCTGTTAGAGAAGAAAAGAAGATTTAATCCAAGAGCTCCTACTGGGTTCCCTTTGTTTGCTTGGCTTGAGACATACTCTGCGCATCGTACATCCGCCTGATAGAGATGATGTGTCTACCTGTCTGAGAGACCTACACGTGTTGTGTTGCCGCTTTTACGCTGTATCCGTATCTGGCGGCATGGAAAGCGGTGAGTTGACACATCGAAAGAATAAGGAAGGTGGAAGGTGGATTTGTAGAATCGGATTGTTTGCCGGCATGTATCCGCGGAAGCGGATTGACTGCATGTCCATAGTGGATAGAGGGCTCGGCGACGCACCCCACGACGTTGAGATGCACGTTATGTAATTCTTAGTCCAAAATCCCCCTTCTGTATCCCTTTCACTGTTGATGGGGCTGTTTTACTGGCTCCACACGCGCACCATCATCGCCAAAGCCAAGCAAGCCAAGCAATATAATCTTTAATTTTGGGAGGATGTGTGAATGTATAAGTACGGCACGCGAGCACGGTGGTGTAGGGTGGTTTTGGTTTTGCTGCTTAGAAGCTAGGACGACGTTAGTGAAGAAGAAGCGGAAAACAACATCAACAAAGACGACGACGACGACGACGGCAGAGGGGGAGGCGGAGGCTTAATCACACAATGGCTTCAAGTTCAACCGCCCCAATCGACGCCGACTTGTCCGACACCGAGTCGACCCTCGGTAGCGACGCCGACAGCAACACCACCTCCCTCGCCTCCAGCGTGCTTGACTACAACTTCGAGAACGGGCGGCGTTACCACAAGTTCCGCGAGGGCCGGTATGTGTTCCCGAACGACGAATCCGAGCAGGATCGCGAGGATATGAAACATGCAATGGTGATGGAGCTGACGGGCGGGATGTTGCATTTTGCGCCCGTGGGGGAGGGTATGCAGAGAGTGTTGGATTTGGGGACGGGTACGGGGATTTGGGCTATCGATAGTAGATTTTTCTTTCTTTCTCCGTGGCATGCTTGGAGAGGAAAGGTAATGGCAAAGTTGGGTATCTCTACTCACACTATTTCTACTCACACTATTCCTACGTATTCTAGTGGGAGAACAATACGTATCCGCTGAAGTAATCGGAACAGACCTGTAAGCCCATTCCCTCTCCTCAAAAAAAAAAACCCCCCCTCTCCATCTTCAGTTATCCCCCGCTGACATTATTCCTCCAACCCAGGAGCCCCATCCAACCCAAATGGGTACCTCCAAATGTGCGATTCGTGGTGGACGATTGCGAGAGCGAATGGGTGTATCCGAAGGATCATTTTGATCTGATTCACGGGCGTCATCTATCTGTGGCTATTCGGGATTGGCCGAAGTTGTTGAAGCAGACGTTGAAGTAAGTCTGGAGATGATTGATGCGTGATTGGGGCTTGGGTTGTTGAAAATGCTATTTTTCATCCCCAAGACCCCTCGTTCCCTTTACTCAGCTAAACACCAGCAATTGGCGTCTAGACACCTCAAACCCGGCGGCTGGGCCGAATTCCAAGAAATAGACCCCTTCCCCAAGTCCGACGGCAACACCCTACCCCCGACCTCCACCCTCCCACAATACTTCCGCTACCTCGACACCGCCTGCCAAACCATCAACATCAACTTGCACACGGCCTCCAAGCTCTCCCAACTCCTCAAAGACGCCGGCTTCACCTCCGTCACCGAGAAGATTTACAAGATCCCCCTCGGCACCTGGCCCAAGAATCCCCTGTTGAAGAAAGTGGGCCTTTTTCAGAGAACCCAGTTTATGGATGGTCTGGAGGCCATCAGTCTAGGGCCGTATACGAGGGTCTTGGGCTGGAGTAAGGAGGAGTTGCAGGTTTGGCTTGCGGATGTTAGGAAGGCGATTATGGATCCCGGGACGCATAGTTATGATTTTATGCATTTTGTTTATGGGAGGAAGCCGGATGAGAGCTGAGTTTTTTTTTCTTTTCTTTTTTTCTTTTTCTTTCCTAGGGTGGTGAGAACGAACGACTTTTTTTTATTTTTATAATCTTGGTGCTGTTGTTTGGTGGATGAATGGGATGAGTTGTTTTCGGAAGGGAAGAGATGGGAAGGGGGTTTTTTTCCATCCTCAGGAAATCAAGGATCGTGAAGGCCTCTCTCTCTCTCTCTCTCTTTTCTTTTTTTTCTTTTTTGGCTGACATCCCACTCTCCCCCGTTCATTGTATGTCAAAGGTACTACTACCACCATTGCACACAGTAAAGGAACATAGATGCCCTTTATCCGTAGAGGGACATGTAAACAAAATTACATTATGGATATGCCATGAGGGTATATCTGTTGGTTGGGTCTTTCCTGTACGAGTTTTGCGAGCTGCGCGTTTATTTTATTTTTATTTTCTCTCTCTCTCCTTATTTCTTTTTGCGCTGTTTTCGGGAAGTTTCGGAAGGGTTGATGTAGAGGGTTTGATGCAGAGGGTGTTTTTTTGCCACGGTGATCATTCTTGTTTATCCTGTTGTCTGGGTTGAGGGATTTGAGGGATTTAACCTTTAACCACTGGCTCTGGTTTGTTTTGTTGTCGTCGTGATTGATGATTTTTTATCAATATTTTTAGCTTTTTTTGTTTTGTTTTCTCCCCAGGAAAAAATAAAAAAGATCGCGGGATCTCGGTTGTCGGCTGCAGGGCGCTGATCGAAGGATTTTGTTTCTTTCAATGGATCGTACGATGTGGCTTGGCGACATCTCGGAAAATCGAACTTTCTTTTTTCTCTTTTCCTTTCCCTTTCCTATCTTGTTTGCCACCAAAAATATTTCTCGCGAGCATCAACTTGTCGGTTATCCAGAGTGAACTCGAGCGATTTTTGGGCGGGCTCAATGGAGCACGTGGAATGGTTTTACTTGCTTTGAAGCTTTTGGTCTTGTCTTGGATTCTTGTTGGATACGGGAGTACCTTGACCGCCAAACGCCTTCTTCAAACGCTTACGTCCCGCTAATCTTCAGCGAAACGAAAGAACCCAAGACATCGGAGTATTTAACCCAAAGTGAAAAAGCCGGGCTATGCATAGAGTCCCAGGTCGTTAGTCTTTGCGTTTCTTGCCGAAACCCCCCATTAAGACTAACGACCAAGTCTTGTAAGTGTGCCACTTCCCTGTATCACACCCCTTAACTGCTTTTCCAGTGAGTTGTATGAAATCAGTCCTCAGGGGGATTGCCTGGGGCATGTGCGAGTATTTGCTGCGGATTCGAAAATACAACGAGAGAGAGGAGGAAAGGACCCAGGGGGATGCGTCTGAACGATGAGCATCCTCCGGAATATCCAACCGGGGGAATTAAGCTTTCCCCTTCCGTTGCGGAAACGTTGTGTCCCGGAAGATGCAGCACGAGAATGGGGTCGTGTAGTCTCACCTATAGGAGAGGCAGGCGGCTATTCCCCTCCGCAGTCTGTGTGTTCTGGTGGTGCATGTGAGCAAAAACATGGGAAGGGAACGGGCCATGCAGAAAGTGCGGTGAGCTGGATTGAAGTTTGGGGGTTGCGTGCTTGTGATTGTTCTCCGCATCTCAACTGTGCAAGGTGGAAGAGAGTGCTCTGTACGTAAGGCGGTAGGATAGGTACGGAGTAGGATAGATAGATAGGTCTCGGGGGTATCAACCTGACACTGAGGAAATATGAGAAGATGAACAACGGATGATGCATGGGAACGCCATGGAAGAAGTAGTCATTGGCTCGGAACTGGTGGTGTGTGCTCTATCAGGTTCTGCATGTACGAACATACATGTAGCACACGAAGCACACGACCAACTCCAACAGCGGTTGGTTGTTCTCGGTCGTTCCGCTTGCAATGCCCTTAGTCATCGTGGCGTGCGCACCTGCGCGCAGAAAGGCGCCCTTGCGCACCGGAGCTGCTCTCTCCTCTTCGGAACGGAGAAAAATAAAATAGTTCCAAGTACAAGAATCCGAAGATTCCCGACAATTTAGATCCCGTCCGTTGAGCTTCCCTCTACTATCACCTGCTGCCAGTTCTCCTCAACCACCACCAAAACCTCCTCGGCCCCATCGGTCCGGAATCACCTCAGTTATCTACAGGCCTTCTCTTGCTGTATACCCCGCAGTCGAATTGGTCGATTGTTTCCGTTTCAGAAGGGATAAGCCATTGTCACAATTCGCAAATACCCATCCTCCGTCCCCCTTCCCCCTGGTGATCGAATTGATTGACTAGATTGCTCCCTCTTCTCCGTTCCTATCTCGTCTATAGAGAGAACACGGAAGGCAGGCTTTGCGGATTTCGAAAGACTTGGGGAGAGCAGGTCTGCTTGCTTGTGATCGTGTCCTTCATCCGAATCGGGAAATCGGAGCCGCATAAAAAGTTGAGGAGCTTCCCGTGCCTGGTTAGTTTGATTTCTAACGCTCTCAGTCATTCGCTCATTCACTAGGAAACTTCCCCACAGAATAGTTTTTTTACCTAAAGTTGACAATCTGCTGAAAGGTGGCAAATGTTACAGAGGCTCTCCTTGCCAGTGACCCGCTTATCTACTGCTACCGCAGTTCTTATCAGGAGCCCGCTGCTGTCCCGCTCAATGTCGAGCTCATCACCGCTTCAGCAGTCTCAAGCTGCTACCGCAGCTTCATCGTCGTCAGATCTCACTGCGCCCGCCACGAGCATGGCTTCGCATCCTCACCCAAACCTCAAGCAGGCACCGCCCCAACACCGTCCGCTTGCCTCGGTGTGAGTTTTCTGCCAGAGAGCATATCTATAAATTGGGGGGGGGGGAACGAATTGCTCGCTGATGGGTTCACAGAAGCAATGGCAGTGACTTCGACCCCTGCCATTCCCACGAAGTCCGTAAATACCTCCGAACCTATGGCTTGACCCCGCCAAACGTTGAGAGCTACAAGTTACAGGCCAAAAGATGTATGCTGCTGCTGGCGAGTTAAGCCTTGCACGCTGCAAGGAAAAGGAGCCAATTGGTTTTAAAAAGTGAACTACGACTTACATTTCACAGGCCTTGCCCAGCTAGCTCTCAAGACCGAGCCGATTGAGAAGTACCTCTACCTCAGCAACTTGCGGAATAATAACGTGCATTTGTTTTATCGCTTGGTGGTGGATCATATGAAGGTAACGAGCACGCCATTTTTGAGATTATTATTTTAGTTCAAAATGACTTACACCTTTTTCTGTTTTAGGAGCTTACCCCTTTGATATACACTCCCGTCGTTGGTGAAGCCTGCCTCAAGTGGTCTGAAATTTATCAACAACCAGAAGGTTAGCATTTTCCTGCGAGCGATTTTTATATTGTATTTGTTTCAGTTCGCTGACAAGTACTAGGTCTCTATATCTCGTACTCCGATCGTGGTAATATCGCTGCTGTCCTTCAGAATTGGCCACAGCCGAATGTCGAGATCACTGTCGTGACAGACGGATCCCGTATCCTCGGTCTTGGAGACCTTGGTGTCAATGGCATGGGAATTCCAGTCGGAAAACTTGCGCTGTAAGTAGCTCTCCGCAAGTAAACACTCTATTTCGTATGGTATGACTTGTTAACCCGCGGAACTAGTTACACTGGTTGCGCGGGTATCCATCCTGACAAAACCTTACCGCTCACCCTCGACCTGGGTACAAACAACAAGAGCCTCTGGGAAGACCCCTTGTATATGGGCAGCAGACGAGCAAAAGTGACTCCGGAAGAAGAACAAGAGTTTTTGGATGAGATGATGACGGCGCTCAGCGAGAAATGGCCTGGGTATGGCGTTCCAATTTCCCAGGATTTCAATCTTGACTTTTCGCTGATTGAAAAATGAAACAAAGCATCGTGATCCAGTTCGAAGATTTCAAGAATCCCTTCCCGGCATTGGCGAGGTATCGAGACACATTTACTTGTTTCAATGACGATATCCAAGGAACGGGCTCTGTTGTGCTTGCGGGTGTCATCAATGCCGTGAAGAGAACTGGGATTCCTGTGAAGGACCAGCGTGCTGTCTTCATGGGGGCAGGAAGCGCCGGTGTTGGCGTGGCGAAGCAGATTGTAGAGTTCTTCATCAAAGAGGGACTCACTGAGGATGAAGCCCGGCGCTGCTTCTGGCTCGTTGATACCAAGGTACGTCGGATTATCCGCGGGATTTCTTTATATTTGTTACTATATCTCTTTGGAGAAGTCTTGAAGAATGTTAACATTTGGGCGTAGGGCTTGGTAACCAACGATCGCGGCGACAAACTTGCAGACCATAAAGTATACTTCTCGCGCGACGACAACAAGGGCAGGCAGATCAAATCCCTAGCCGAGGTTGTTGAGTACGTCAAGCCTACGATCCTTATGGGACTCTCAACCATAGGCGGCATCTTCGATGAGCACATCCTCAACCGGATGGGTGAGATGAATAATTCTCCCATCATCTTTCCGCTAAGCAATCCGTCATCGAAGAGTGAATGTACCTACGAAGAGGCAATGAGGCATACGGGTGGTAGAGCCGTGTTTGCTTCTGGATCGCCGTTCCCGACCTTGGAATACAATGGGAAACAGTATTCTCCAGGTCAAGGTACGTGAAATGGTTGTTTGATCGTCTGTAACTTTCTCCTAACAATATGCAGGAAACAACATGTATGTCTTCCCAGGTATTGGTCTCGGAGCCATTCTATCCAAAGCCGTCAATATCTCCCAAGAAATGGTGAGCATCATCCCCCATCAAGAACCCCCTCTCCAAACCCCACTCCTAATGCGATTAAAACACAGATCTACGCCTCTGCCGTCGCGCTTAGCACGTCCCTCAACCCCGATGAGGTTGCCGAAGGCTGGCTCTACCCCGATATCACCCGTATCCGCGAGGTCAGCGTGATTGTCGCCCGCGGGGTAATCCGCATGGCCCAGGAACAAAAACTTGATCGTGAGCTCATGCTCCGCGACCTCTCAGATGCCGAGTTAGATCGCTTCATAGAGTCTAGGATGTATGACCCCAAGGCTCAGAAGGCGCTTGTGGAGAAGGAAGTTAGGAGCTTCTCTCATGCTGCTACGGGTGCGGTGTTGAATGGGAACGGGAGCGTGCATCTTTAAAGCGTTTGAGACACTTTTTTTTTTTTTTTACTCTACATCTAGGAATGGCTGGTATTGGGGTTAGCTCTAGCTTAGGCCGTTCCCTTCCTCTCTCGCTAGTCTGCTGTTCTCCGCGGACGTTCTCTCGTTTTTAAAAATGCTCAACTAGGGTTTAAGGGCTAAGTCAGTCTCTTGAATCAATGGGTGGGTGTTTCTATTTCAATATAAAAGAAGGGTTTCAACAATCTCTGAGTATGAACGCTAGATGGATGGGTGATTCTGATATCCCCCTTAGATATACTCTTCTTTGCTAACCCACTCGTTGGGAGATCCCTCAAAACGGTTTCGTGGGTTAACATCGTTTTTTTAGATGAATATCATTTTAATTGGGCTTTTTTTTTTATATTTTTTTTTTTTTTTTGAGAAAGTTTCTTGTTGAAGGATTGTTCAATGGGGTGGTGGGCTTTGAACCGCCAAAACCCAAAACCCAAAACCCAAAACAAAGATTCCGGATCAGGGGAAATTGAATGTCGATCAATGAGACATTGTTCTACTCCTCCATACGAGCAAGAGATATCGGGGGGTTGACGATCCATGGTGATGGTGATGGTGGGGTGGAATGTAGAATGTAGAATGTAGAATGTAGAATGTGGAATTATAGGATGACGACTGTATGTATGTATGTATGTATGTACTTGTACTTGTACATGCATACATTGATATCATGTATATATATGAATACGTTTTTTTTTTTTTTTTGGAGGAGGAGGAGGAGGAGGAAAAGGAAAGATCAGATGCGCATAGTTAAGTTAGCGGTGATGGGAGTAACGCATTGGTTGTGGTGATTTTTATCCCTCCCTTAAAATTAAAAATAAATTTTTTAAAAAAAAAAAGTCCCATCTTCTGACCTTTTTTTTTGGGGGGGGAGGAGGAGGAGGAAAAGGAACGATCAGATGCGCATAGTTAAGTTAGCGGTG